>WOGO01005838.1:0-12147 GCA_015342085.1 Leptinotarsa defecta
TTATGGTTCATCTTTATGTTTCAGACGTGCTGTCTCATAATCTGACGATTATCTAGAGGGATTCGCATAATCTGACAAAAAAATATTTTTTTAAATTTTTTTTCAACCATTGAACTCAATCAATTGAAAAGCTCAGAAAATAGCATGCAAATAAATAAGTGTATGTTTTTTAAGTAGAATACTTATATTTATAAGAAATTGATATTTTTAAAATGCTAAAAAAAAAGAAATGATTTTTTATAATCAATTGAATAATTAATGAAGAAAAGAGAAATTAAACTTTCCACTTTTGTTAGTAACTAACGTTACTGCAGTTTCGTTCTATAACGACATTTTCAAACTCATATATTGTATAAGTTTGAAAATGTCCTTATATATTGTATAAGTTTAAAAATGTCCTTATAGGACGAAACTGGAGTCACGTTAGTTACAAATAAAAGTGGTGAAAAACGTAGAAAGTTTAATTTCTTAATTTATTCTTTTCTTAATTTCTCTTTTCTTCGTTATGATTTCCTACCACGTAGTAACGCCTACACCCATCAATAATTCGATTAATTAATCATCATCTTGATCTTCATCAACAACGAGTCTCTATGATCAGCTGTGATGGCGTCATGGCAACAGAATTTAAAGTGGGGTCGGAGTGAGAGAGTAATAGATAGAGAAAAAGTGAATAGAGAATAATAAAATAGAAACTAGGAGAGGGAAATATAGGTATCACACAGCTGCACGCATTGAACTTTATCGACGAATTTTTGTTATTTCAGCTTTCGGAAATCGTCAGATTTTATATTTTTCGTTATCCTTGAATTATTTTCTTCAAAATAAAAAAAAATAGCTACGCTCAAGAATGTCGAAATGACGTTATTTTTTTATAACTTTGCTGCCCTCCTCTTTCTTTACGTCACTCTCAAATTGTCAGATTACTGGAATATAGACTTTTTAGCAGGTAATTAACTCACCCTACCTTAATCTGACGCGCTCGAGAATATCTGATGATCAATTTCTTTAACTAATCTGATCCTTTATCCCTCACAGGCGGCCTTATATATGGGGCTCATATTTGGTGGAGGTGCTTAACCGGGTACAAGGTTTCCCCCCTGTATATTAATCTGCCGCGCTTTAGTAAATCCCGAAATCCCTGCTTGGGCTCCACTATTATGTGAGAAAGTAGCGATCCCCATTGGATTTGAATCGCTGGAGATTGAATCTATTTGGAAAAACGTTCTCAGGAAATTTATTTCACATGAAAGCTGTTCTCCAGATGAAAGCTACAGTCCCTCGCATATTTCTGATATGTACCGATCTTGGTGAAAGCAAATGTGCCAAGTCAGTTTAACACTTCCTGTGAAAGTATATATAGAAGAGAGACAAATCTCCAACCTTTCTTCGATGTTATAGGCTATCAAGATTGCACGTGATGTTCGCCTCTCCAATCAGGCAGATGGCTCTTTTCTGGATGTAATCTTTAGGTTATGTTTGGGGACAGAGCTCCATACATGAGATCAATACTCCGAAGAAAGTCTGATCTGAGTTTTATAAAGCATCAAAAGTAGTTGAGGTGTGTACAGTTTTCTGGTTCGAAATTGGTATCCATTTTAACACCCAACAAACGTATCGAAGCAGATAGCGGAATTGTTTGACCGGACACTATTATATCCGATTTGAAGACATTTATCTTCTTGGAGAAAACCGATGCCTGGGTTTTTGTGGCATTGAATTGAACCTGATTACTTTCACCTCAATTCGAAGTGACTTCTAGATTCTCATTGAGATATACAACCTCCTGCTGCCGGTGAAGATGTGCCTCCATAGCCGATGTCCTGGAATCCAAATGAAATGAAGAGACAAGTGTGCTGTCGTCAGCAAAAAAATAAATTGGATTCTTAGTTTTTTCCAATAAGTCGTTGATATACAATAAAAAGAGGGTTGGAGACAATATGGATCCTGGGGAAAACCAGCGTTGATGGTGAAAGTATTCGAGAGATATCCATCAACGGCCACTTGCAGGAAACGTTCTTTCAGGAAGCTGAAGAGCCAAACTCAGAAATGATTCGACAAGCCATAGCATCAACGTTTGGCCAGCAAACCATCGTCTTACACACGGTCAAAAGTCTTAGAAATATCAAACGCAACAGGTCTTGATTCTCCATGTTTCGCGATTAGGTTATTCCAAATATGGCTGACATACGATAGAAGGTCGTCTGTTGATATTTGTTTCTGAAAGTCATACTGATGATCGCTCAAGATGTTGAAGCCTTCCAAATATTTTAGTATAGGTATGTTGGTTTACGACTCTCTCCATGATATTTGATATCACTGATAGCAAAGCGACTGGTTTATAGTTATTTGGTGGATTTCTCTTGTCTTTGTGGGAATAGGCTGGATGCTAAAAATCTTCCATCAAGAAGGAAAAATTCCTTTCTTGTAAGACAGGTTGAATAGTCTGCAAAAAACGGGTGCGAGTTCATTTGCGTCCTTTTTGAGTACGATGACGGGCACTTCATCAGGGCCAGACGCCTTGTTGATATTGAGCTGTTTCAAAATTTGCCTGACGCTGTCGACGCTGGTGCCTTCCCCAGAAAATCGACTGTGGAGTGGGACGCAACTTGTTCAGCTAGTAGATTTGCTTTTTTTATGACTGTTTTTGCAATTGAACCTTCCGCTCATGATAGTGGAGGAATTGTAGGTTTTGTTAAGTTCCGATTAACAGCTTTAGCTACCGACCAGAAGGATCTAGAGCCGTTGGGATTTGCAAACAGTTTATTCCTAATTTTCTGTTTGTTAAGTTATTTGCTTTTTATTTATCCTAAGTTTGCAGCTGTTGCGAGCATTAACAAACCTAGTTCGGTTTTCGTTACTGGGATTTTTGTGCAACTGCCGGTAGACGAGATTTTTGGAGGCGGCAGCTTGCTCGCAATTTTTGTTGAACCAAGGTTTGCCGTTAGAAGGTCGTTTCATTGAAAAAGGAATATGTGCATCCATGGATGATAGAATAATTTTCATGAGTTCAGAAGCACAAGTTGATGTATCTTCAGAATTGAAACAAAACTCTAGCCAGGAGATATTTCGGAAATGGTCTTGAAGATCCTGCCATTTAGCTGATCTTTAATGCCAAACTTTGCGCGGCTTAGCTTGTTCCCCAACGGTAATTCTCTCAACACTGAAATAAGTTTGTGCTCAGAAGATCCTTATGGAGACCTTTTGGTGACTGTAAATTTCTGGATTGTTTTTTAGGTATATAGAATACTTGCATATTCTCCATCACCGTCAGGAATCCTGGTTGGCTTATTTATAATCTGAGTAAGTCCGCTGTTCATTGCAAAAGACTCGGCTATCAATTAATATTAGTAACAGTAACAATATATCCCGTTAAATGTGTCTAGGAATCAACTCAATTGAAGTAAGGTAATGGTCGATTCAAGTTGTATACGAAAACAGTGAGATTTTTTATTTTGAAACAGCTTGATTATTCTGATGAAGAAAATGTTGAAAATGTGATTATAGGGGATTATTTTGAGAATTTCTTCGATATGAATAATGAGGAATTAGGTCATCGACCAGATACTTGTCTGGAGAGAATTCATTTTGTTGGGATGATTTTGCAACGTTACATTGCTGATGGATTGCGAATAGCTGTGATGCTGCCCAAGGGGCTCGAAAAGTTACTACCATTGCCTATTCATACCACGAGGCTATACGCTGTACGCTGATGATGCAATTTTCTTGTTGAGTGACACTACTCCTCATAATCTACTTTCTAACGCTAATGCATCTGAAACCTTTTCAGCAAACTGGACTAGAAGCAATTTTCTCACTATAAATATATAAACCAAAACGTTAGATTTCTCAACTGAGAATAATATAAAAAATAATGAACCAGTCAAGCTTCTCTGAGTGTATTTTTACTCATCTCTGAATTTCTTTTCGCATATTCACAAATTATCAAATCGACTATCCACGTGTATACAGGGTGTAACATAAGTACGTTAAAATATTCAAGTGACTTATTCCTGAGAAAATTATAAGAAAAAAAGTCTATGTGAACTTGTGCCCGAAAATGCTTCGCTTCGGAGATACGGGGTGTTGAAATTGAATTTTTCTGTTCGCTTTTTGAAAATAACTATATAAGTACTATATAAGTTATTTGCATGAAATTCGGTACCGGAGGTTTTTTTGACGTGGAAAATCATAATTTCGTATTAATATTCATGTAACATCTAGAGGGCGCTGCGTACGCTGTTATTATTTATTTCAAATTGCCCTACCTTTTTTTGATTGGTAACTTTTGGTACTTTTCACGAAAAAACCTAATTCCCACACCTTTTCCAAGTAAAAAAAGTACACTTCCACAACAACGCTGGAGGTGATCGTTTTCGAGATATTTACAATTTTCTATATCGATGCAAATTACTTAGCTCCTAGGGCGCTAAGTGAAGTTGCTGAGAACATTTCAAAAACTAAGTATGTGGTGGATCTCGTCAAAATAAACAACTTTTTCCTTTAAAATGTTTAACGAAGAATGATTCGTTTTCCAAATACAGACTGTTGAAATTTTTCAACATGACATTTTGTCATAAGTTTTTTGCAATTTTAGTTATTTTCATCAAACATATTATAGGAGAAAATTGTTTATTTTGACGAGATCCACCACATACTTAGTTTTTGAAATGTTCTCAGCAACTTCATTTAGCGCCCTAGGAGCTAAATAACATGCATCGATATAGAAAATTCTAAATATCTCGAAAACGATCACCTCCAGCATTGTTGAGGAGATGTACCTTTTTTTACTTGGAAAAGGTGTGAGAATTATGTTTTTTCATGAAAAGTACCAAAAGTTTACTGTCAAAAAAGTTTGGGCAATTTGAAATAAATAATGACAGCGTAGGTAGCGGCCTTTAAATATTACATGAAAGTTAATAAGAAATTATGATTTTCCACGTCAAAAAACCCTGGGTACCAAATTTTGTGCAAATAACTTATTTTTTGCAAGAGTTATTTTCAAAAAGCGAACAAAAATATTCAATTTCAACACCCTGTATCTCCGAAACGAAGCATTTTCGGACACAAGTTCATATAGACTTTTTTTCTTAAAATTGTCTCAGGAATACCTCACTTTAACATACTTATGTTACACTCTGTATACATGATAAGACAACTTAGCAACATAATAACAACGGATTGTTTAAGAATAGCTTATTTCGCCATTTTTCACAGCATAATGACATATAGACTGATAGTTTGGGGTTCATCATGTCATTTAGATATAATATTCAAAGTACGAAAAAAGTTGTAAGAATTATGGCACAGGCTAAATACGACGATCATTGTAAACCTCTTTTCAAAAATCTTCGTATATTAACTCTGCAATTTTGCTTCATATATGAATGTCTGTGTTATGTTGAAAATTCAATAGGTGAAAATAAATTGACTAAGCAAGAGGGCATACACTACCATGAAACCAGGGCCAAAACAAATGTAAGGCTACCCAAATATAGATTAGGTAAATCGCAAAACTCTTAATTTTTTAACGTGTTACCATATGAGTTTCAGACTTTAGACATGAGTATGAACACTTTTGAAGTGAAAATTAAAAATATTCTTTCACAGAATATTTTAATTATTTAGACTCATCAACAAATTTGTTGCGTGTCTAATATAATAGATATATTTCTATTCAATAATATTCATGTATTTATTCGACTCTATTATGTTACATTGATTTTAATTTATATACTATTTATCCCATTGACGTATGCGAATACTATTTATGTATACATCGCAGGAATAAATTCTATTCTATGTCATTGACATCAAAAAAATGCCTCCTGGGATCATCAGATCCATTGACGGAATGATAAACTGTTTTTCTCAGTTGTATCCATTTTGCCGCTTTCCTCACTTATTTGTTAGGTGAATAACTATCTTGAAATTTTTCTCACATGTTTACAGAATATCATAGCGGAATGTTTGTACTTATAACGAAATATTCATACTATCATTTGAAAATTTATCGAATTTTTCATTTTTTTTCACTCGACTATAAGATACCTGAAACATATTGGCGTGTCACAGAATAAATTTGACAACGAACTCCAGAATTCAGAAAACGGTTCGGTTTTTGACTCAACATTTAAATGAAATAACTCAAACTGTTTTTTCCGATTGGGTAACGATAAAAATAATTACCAATTAAAATAACAAAAAAGCCCGATTTTCTACTGAACATCCAGCGCACTTCACACGATTTATCGAAATCAACTTTCTAAATAAAAATGTTTATAAGCAAGTAGCTGTAGATTACTGGCATGTTTGTAAAGTAAATATTGGTCTTTTTCATCAGAACATAAAGGAATGACAAGACGACTATTTTTCAAGATGACATTCATGAAGAGCCTTATTTAAATTCCCACGATGGAATTTATTTTTATTCAAATTCGAATTTATTCATTAACATACTAATGTGAACATTAGAATTGATGTAAAGTGTTGACTTTTAGTTTTAAAACTAATGGATACAGTTAATTGTATGACTGCTATTTCAGTATACGATTTTGGATTAGACAATATCGAATTGCAAATTGTTTCAATTGGAAAAAAAAGTTTCATTGCTTATTTCTTAATCTGGGAATAATTGAACTGACCTGTGCTTCTGGATCCAGCTGATGACGTTTGTGGAAGTAGCGCCTACAGTATCCTCTTGAATTTCGTCCACAGTGATAATACTTCGAAAAAATAAAGAAAACATTAATGTCTCTCATTCTCAAATGTATTTCAGGGAAAGGTCCAATTTAAAACTTCAAAATCCGGAGGGTTCTACCGCGATGTCATGAAGACCCCTAGAACAAAATATATACCACTAAAATACAACCTATTAAATTTTGTTATCGTTTCTAAATGTACTTGAATATCGATTTATATAATGGTCAATAATTTGAAAAAAATATCCTGAGAAACAACTTCAATAATAATTTCTCGTAACATACTTTTATACTCCTTCTTTCTATTCACCTTGAGTGACAGAACTCCCTTCATAATCAAAAAAAGAATGCGTGAGATATTCATCTGAAAGGGTTTTCAATTAATCATCCATCCACTCACATTGAATTTAGTATATTCCTCGAATAAAATTCAATTGAAAAATTTCAAAATGCATTTGTATGTTTTGGCAGATTTCAAATCATCAATTTTAAATCAGATAATATTTCCAAAAGCGCACGTGCAAGTTACTTGAGTTTCTTGCAAACTTTTTCGGTTCAAAAGTTGGGATTTCCCAGATAATGACAATCCTGAAAAAAATGATATAAAAATTTGATATCCGTAGTTAAAATTTTGCGTTGAATGTAAAATCCTAACTGAATCAAGTTTTTCTGATAAGGGGATCATTACACACAATGAAATCAAATAGCCTTCTCGTTTTCCAGATTTGAAACGGCTTGACTATTTTCATTACCTCCTCAAATGCCCTACCAGCTTTTCAACACTGGAGACGAGAGTGGGTATAAAGAAAAAAGAAAGGAGAGCGTCGGTCAAATATAAAGGAAGACAGTTATTTTTTTAACAATAATAGAAGGTAAAGAAAAATTCCGTGAACAATCTAGAAAATTTGATATAGTCACAAGAAAAAATAAATGATATTAAAAGAGAGGATTTTGTCACAAAGATTTACTCGTTGTCTAATTCAACATAATAAATCGTAATACGAAAAAAAATATTTTTGTTATATCTTAAGCAAACTATGAACTATGTGAAATTTTATAGACTTTCCCCTTTCTCCTGGGGGTTTACTAAAAATTGAGGTAGGTAAAAATACTATTGCTTTGACTATCGTTTTGTCGTAGTAGATTAAAGATTGGAATCAAATCACACAGCATCAATGGTTTCAAAGACAGTATACAGGGAAACTATTTCAAACAATCCTCAAAACAATACCGAATGTTCAAAAAAATCCAGTAACGTCTTTACGTCATTTGTACATTTGCTTCATAATATATCATTTTCTTTTCCCAATGTAGTTTCATTAAAAATGTGAGTTTTTCAACAAAAGATTTCGGTAAATTGAATTCGATAAAAAAACTGCCTGGAAATGCACTGAAATGCAGCTTTTTACATTGAAAAAGACTTACTGAATTCCTGACTCAACACGAATCCAATCAGAAGGATACTTTCCGTTTCTCCCCTGGAATCTAGTACCAGCATACATCTCAATGTGAAATAACTATCGCCGACCTCACAGACTGAAAGAATCCATTAACTAGTAGTTTAACTTTTTTTCCAGGACGAGTTACCATTTAAGAGCAATAATTTTGAGCGAGAACAAATTATGAATAAATCAGTAACATTACATGTGGACTTGATATAAAAATCTAATGGACTGGTAATCAATTGCCAATTGACATCTGAACGGATTATTTCTAAATACTTGCTTTTCACTAACTTAGTCCAGGCGAACTAGGATAACGGACCTGTACCACATATTTATATTTCGTCCCATCTAAAAGTTCTAAGCATTCTTGTATATTATTTCCATTTTATCAAGGTAAAATCAACCCTACAAAAAATTGAAAGGTAGATGTTTTCATTGTTTCTTCAAAACACCGTGTAATGTCACAATGATTGAACCAATTAATATTATGCACATCATTTACAGTAGGACATTGAATGACTTTTACAACTTATGAATAATTCCGCTATATCCTTATTGGTTTAACTGATTCATACCAAATAATCTTATGTTTGGAGGTGGTCATTTGAGTGCTTTCACCTATCCTCTCTTTCCTCTCACCGTTTCACTGCTCTAGCGGGAGCTGGCCGTTTGGCGGGAGTTGGCCGTTTTCCGCTTGATTCTGGGTTTCCATATGTTGCGTATTTCTATGCTAGCTTGGCTGAAAGCGTTGTTGGACAACCTATTTGCGGCTTCTTTGAATTTCCTCCTGAACTAGTGTTCCTTCCTGTGTGGATGATCTCAGCTTAGGACCACTTGATGTTATGTTGCGTGAGGCTACTAAGTATAGTGTTTCCGGATCGGAAACAGGTTCTGATGTTGTACTTGGACCCAATTCTTCTTATCCTTTCCGACACTTATGTGATGTAGGGAAGTACAAGTACTGGTTGTACTCTTCCATGCAAGGATTTTGCTGTCTTTCAGTCAAAGTCTGTTCCAGCATCACTTTGGAGTAACCATTCCATTGAAGATCATTTTTGATAATGTCTAGTTCTTTCTCGAGATCTTCCTTTGTATCAGAGAGTCCGAAAGCACGGTCTACTAGAGTCTTGATGATTCCTCTGTTAATCGATTGATGATGGTTCGATTCGTGGTTCAGATACTGTCCCGTGTGAGTTGGTTTTCGATATAAAGTTACTAGCAACAAGACACGAGTCCGCACGGGTAGCAGAACATTTACTCCTATTTTTTTTTCTTTTCACATCAGCTCGATGTAACACAGCGCAAGGATCAAACTTGGGGTCTTTGCTGTTTGTTTCATTTATCAATGGTCTAACAAAATGTTTATATTTTTCTAGAGGGCTCCTTTTTGTAGATGATTTCAAATGCTTTAAAGAAATTCAAACCATCAGATATTGTGTTGCACTATAAGAATACATTGATAAAATATATAATTGCACCATTGAAAATAAATTATACTTTAATATCGATAAATGCAATAACTTTACTTTTTTTGCGAAAAATCCCCATTGCATTTAGTTAAAAAATTGGAGATACTTTCCTTGACAGAAAAAGTTAAGTGAAAGATCTTGGGATTATTTATAACACTTTGTCATTCTCGAAACATTTTGATAAAATGTAAAAGGGCTAACAAAATGTTGGGATTTATTATAAGATCTAGGTATTCGTTTGTGATTAAACATCTTTATATCACACTTGTAAGAGCAATATTAGAATTTGATTTGTTCATTTGGAAATCCCAAGCACAGATGCATTCAAACACAATCGAAAAAATATAAAATACGTTACTGAGATATCTATACTATAAAGAAAAACATTGTTGGCCAGATTACACAAAAGTCAGATCAATGGATTTGAGGTAGCATTTCAAAATAGCATCTCTTTATATTAGAAGGGTTGTAACACAAATAATGTTTTTATATGAGGTGATAAACAACAATATCACAGATATGAACGTACTCGAACTCATAGATTTCAATGTTCCTTAGGGTACTACAAGAAGTCCAATCCCTTTTAAACTACCCAAGGCAAGTAAAAAAATAACTGCTCTGAGTCCTCTCTCAACCATGCTTCGTGAAACAAATGAAATCAATGTTTGAAAAAATTTAGATTTCAGTAATTCCTTCTCAGGTTTCAGATATGATGTTATTAGTTATTTATTAGAAATATAACTGTGATCGTAGAAAATAAGTTTGAAAATAAATCTTTCAATGTATATGTTTAGAAGTAAGCTCACACAATTAATTTGTAATGAGAATTTCCATGTAATTAGGCTGTTAAGTCTGTAAGGAAAATAAAATAAAATATATTGGGCCACTCTGTGTTATATGAAGAGATTAGTCAAATTTGAAATTTTCATGTTGATGTCATTGGAATTAAGGTAGGTACAACAATCTAAAACTTTAATTGTTATTTCACTTTAAGCAGCCCAGTTTGCAAGTATCAGATCTACTTATCGGTATATAAAAGAAATATGTATTATAACCCATGAATATGGTTGGAATGGGTGGAATGAGGTCATAACCCAAAAATTATATCATTCAAATGGTTGATTTTAAGTTTTGGGGATATAAAACATTTAAAGATTACGTTCCAATTTAGAATATACCTTGGTTTCTGACAATAATTGGATCATATTGAAAATCAAAAATTGAAATAAAAAAATGCATTTGTTGAAAACAGTGAAAAGTTTCAAGAAATTGCCTAATTTTCTAAGAACATTGAACGGGGAGTTGGGAGCTCGTTTGAAAAACCGTTTGCCCGCTGTTACGGCCTGCAATTTTGAATCAATAGCTTGACCATACAGCGCAATAAAATGAATATCTTCTTCACCATCTCAAGTGTTTATAGCATGCAATTTCAAATCAGGATTCTGTTATTTTATGTTTATGCGACAAGCCGATAGGAATTCATCATTATAATTATTTCAGGAACCAGTTTTGTTCTTGCGATCCTGAAACATCCATTCATGTAATTATTACATGAAAGAGGTGAGAAATTGATGCAGAATTTATCCTGAATTTTGTCAATATTATTCCTATTCACTTTATTGAACTTTGTGACATTCACACTTATGTTCAAAATGTGTTTTTTTCGTTAACCAGTTATCGCACCCCTTCGAACGACAACCCTCAGAAGTCAAAACATGTGCGAGCTAAGGACTAAAGAGGTCTTACCTTTCAACGTGTGATTCCTAACACTTGTATCAACAATTCATCTTTTTCAAGTATTTTTGATAGTTCCTAGTATCACATGATTGGATTCAATAGTTATGTATCAAATAATCAGGTTTTATCCTGGATGAAAAACTCACCTGCAATGTTCACTTGAAAAATGTTTCATACAATTCCAGACTGTTTCTATGGACAGTGAAGGATTTGTGGAAAATCTTCTGGCTCAGGCCCCAAACAAATCCTGCAATCTTTCAGTTATTTAATGTTGATTATCCATAAAGAATTTGCCGATCTCGATGAGATGTAGAGATACATAATAATCATCTATCTTTATCACGGAATGATACACCTTCTCGATGAAATATTTATGAAATCCAAATTTTTCAAACTCAAAAAACCAGTTTGAGATAACACTTAGAATTCACAAAATCAATAATCACCTTTTTTCTGTCAAATTTATGTTGCCTGTCTTTTCAATGACTCTATTAACGCTCAGTATTCTCCGTTAATAGAGATATTCAACGATATGTTGATTAGAATATTTTTGAAATACGCTAAAAAGTACATGAAAAAGTTATGACGAAAGGTGCAAACTAGTTAATCAACTGCAGTCTGTTCATAATGAAGTTATAAATTTAATACCTCATTAATTAAAATCAGGCTGGGTCGTGTGTATCAATAATTTTCTGCTCATTAAGGTACTCAAAGGTGTAAGACTTTGTTTTTCTGTTCGATTATTCAATTCTCGCTAAAAAATGAGATATCATTAGTCAACTACAGTTAGTAAAT
>WOGO01005839.1:0-12147 GCA_015342085.1 Leptinotarsa defecta
ATAATAGACAATGAAAGTCCAAACTGATGAAATACAAAACTTTCCTTCGTACCACACATTGTAACCACTCTGTCTGCTGCAAACAGAATGTATGGATTTATTGCATGAATCTCCAAAGTTTTCTTGGATCGATCTACATCAAAAACCTGATACTATGCTTTCGTCAGATCAAAATTAGAATATGCGTCCGTAATCTGGAATCCATCTCATCAGTTGTATATAGAAAGAGTTGAATCAGTACAACGTCGTTTCCTAAAACTTCTCTCCTATAGATCAGACAATATCAATCCACCAATAGGATTTCCACATGATAAATTGTTAGCTAGACATTCTATGAATAGCTTGCGTTGCCGTCGTGATTGTCACTCCAAAATTTTTCTTTTAAAACTGATTAATAATTCAATGATTTACCCACATATTCTGCAAAAACTTAATTTCAATGTACCTAGACCAACCTCTAGAGTGGTTAATCCTTTTTATCTGCCAATACCACATACAAAAATATTCTGAAACATTCACCTCTGCATAACATGTGTGTCAAATGCAATTCAGCAAGTTGTCACAGCTCGACATTTTTAACCGTTCCATCTCTGATATTAAATCTTTTTACTTCAGCTGATTCTATATGTATTGTTTTTATCTTATAACTCATTGTAATTGTATTCTGATTTGACATCGAATATTCGTTTGCCGACATTTTCGGGGCTCCGCATATGAAAAGTTGAAAAATTACAGGAAATGTTTGTACTTCACAATACCTATACCTGATTGAATCTCAATATCGAAAAAGTGTTAAAATTGAAAACATAATGAGTGGTAAGAAAAATGTTCAATATTATGTTCCAGAAGGAAAAGTTCTCGATCAGATTTTGTTATTGATTTACATTGATGATATTTTCAACTTACCTGTAGGTGAAATGGATTCATTTGAGAGTAACACGGTTATATTCTTCAACAATATTACAATAGTGGATTTCCTAAGTGAAAAACTACTCACCATCGATTTGAAACGAACCATTTACGCAACCTTCACCTGCTACGAATCAAATTTACCTCAATTCACGAAAATCTTGTTTGAAAATGGAAATAGAACGATGATAACTGGATTAGATAAGGAAGTTAAGTTTCCAGGAATATATTTTGATTGACACCTAAAATGAAATATGCAAATTGATAATGATAAATGAGCAAGGTATTCAAATCAGATAATGAAAAAATAGTTTTGAGTATTTGAAGATAATGTACTATGCGTTAATACAAATTCATTTCATTTATGTTATCATAGCATGGGGTGGTGCTACATAGTGGTGCTACCATGCATAAATAAATTTTGAAGGTAATCACTGGAAAATGTGATCAACTTTTTTAAAGACGCCGAAGTACTAAATATTCACCATACAGTTGAATATATCATCAAAGACAACAAACATTGCTATTCTACTAGATCCAAAGAATGTTCTCTAAATCTACACAGTATGTTGAAAACAATAGGGCAGTGATGTCATTCATATCTTGCAGCTGAGATTATTGAAATTTTGTCATACTCATTTGAAACACTCAACTCGGTATCCCTTTATAAGTATAAACTATGGAAATGTTTCATGAGTGAATATCTCAATGAAATCTTCAGTATTATGGGTATACCAAAGAAGTTACTAGACGCATTTTGGTTACATTACTAGGATACAATCAAAATGAAATATTGTTATCCTTTGAAAAAACTTCAAAATATTTCGATCGATATTTTTTCATGTCATAGGCAATACAGTATTCATCCTTCGATTATGAAAAATTTGTCCACAATAAATCATGTTAATTACAATTGAGCCTTATATGTTGAAATTCTATTGACTGTTCATTTCCATTATTTTCATATTGGTGTATTTTATATACTATGCGTGCCTATATTATTTCATGTTTTTTTCGCTCGAATGAATTTATAATTATTATTATTGTTTCACCTGAAGTTGCGCTGGTCGAACCCTATCCCCCGAACAGCCAATACATTCAGGAGTGAGCGCCAGCATTACCAACCAATGACCACTTCCCAGACCATGGAGTAGGTGATCATTGATTCTTGAATCATATGCCCCAAGCAAGCGTGGTAAGCCAAGAATGACAGCCTTCTGTTTCGTTCAGGCTAAGATTTCTGCATTACTGCAGCAAACCGGAATTATCTTTATATTCGAGAGTAGGGAAGGCATCATTCCACCAAGGACACCAATAATCAGAACAACCACATGACAGAGTGGTCTGGATAGAGTTCTTGGTATTTCGTCCGTTTTTTTTTACTTCGTTTTGGACGATATTCGCCTCACTGGGAGCTGAAAATTCCGGGACGAATATTATCGCTATCATTAACATTATTATTTTCATTCAGCTATTATATCAGTATCTTCTGTCGGATTGTAGTCCGTCGTGAACCTACCTGACGTTTTGCTAGCAGGCATGGTTAACTTCTTGACAATTTTATTGTAAGGATATCATGAATGAAGGAGCATCTAACTCATATATTCTAAAATGATGAATACTATGAACTCATTACTTGCAGTTGCAGAAGTAGCAAAGTGGCAGCGGAACATAATAATTCATGTGTGTTCGTTACCTTTTTTCTGCTACATGAGTTACTTTATGAATAATATGAAACAGTAGTAACATCCTACAGTCGGAAGCTGATCTGATAGAATGTATGATAACAATTCCGTTTTGAAGTAATATATCGTTATATAGTATTACATTGTTGTATATCTTTCAGGTGATTGATTATATTCATTCAATCCTTTGAAAAATATAGATTTCATTGAACTCTTCAGCTTTGTCCTATTCATATGAAAATTATGTGTGGAACGTGTATCATAGTTATAGATTTCATTGTTGTATGTAACAAATTGATTGAAACATATCCCTTCTGATTTTAAAGACAAATAACATGGCCATATAATACAGTCTTTGATCTACTGATTGCCATTTCAATGCTGCGAGCATTGTTTTTGTTGGGGTATATCTGTAGCAATGTAAAATTATTCTAATTCCTCTACTCTGCAATTTTTGCAACATTTAGATTTAATTTTTTTGGAAAAGATATAAATTAGAAGAACAATAATCAAAATATGGCTGGCTAACCACTCTATATACAGTTGTTCGGCTAGATAAAGAAAGTTGTGCAGAAATTCTTGTGAATAAATACACTTTTGTCGAAATTTTATTGCAGATGTATTTACTCATCAATTATACATCCTCAATACTTGAATTCGTGTAACCATTCTACCCTTCCATCTCCAAATACTAAGTTGATTGTGTTGTAATTTATATTTGACAATGTAAACCTATTATTCAATACCATAGCCTATGTTTTCAATATCATTCAAAACTCCATTCAATCTCCTCACATTTTCATTAAAGTTGTCTCTATAGCAAGCAATCAGAGTGTCACTGGCGAAAAGGTTCAAAAAAGCTTAGCCCTGCACATAGTTAATATCATTCAGATATATGATGAGATATATGATGAATAATAATGACCTCGTTTGAAACTCAATTATTATATTTAGTCATTTGGAATCTATTGCTCAAGTATGCTTCAAACCATTTCAAATTAGTACCTTTCAGGCCACAATATTAAATTTTTTCCATCAATATATGTTTGTCTATAGTTTCAAAGGCTAAGAATATTGCCACTATATATTTATTATCATCGAATAATTGTTTCCATTCAGACACTGTGACCTGTAGATATGTTTCACAGAAATTATTTTCAGGAAAGCCTGATTGGTTGCCAAGAAGGAGCTTATTTGAAGAACAATATTGTAGCAATTGATCATGTACTTCTGTTTCAATAATTTTCCGCAATGGGAGAAAAGTGTTTATGGGTCTGAAACAAGGTCCATTTACAGCATTTAAGACTTTAGGAACAGGCACCACTATACTCGATTTTAATTTCAATTTCATTTCTTAAATTTACGATGCCAATAGGACTTTGTTCAAAATCGATTTGATATATGGTATTTGATTTCAGAGTGGATTTGTTGGAGCTTTCGCGTCGACCAACTTGGGAGATGTTTCACCCAATACAAATGGACCAAAATGTATCAATACAGGGGAACCTTGCGATGGCATTACAAGCACTTGTAATAATACAGCAAAATACTGCATAGCATTTGGCCCAGGCAAAGATATGGAAGAGAGTACGAAGATTATAGCAAATAAATTATTCAAAAAAGCTGAGGTTTGTTGAAATATGAATTTATCATAAAATCAAAGTAATATTTGTGAAGGAAATCAGAGTTTTCATAAACTTTCTTTTGATATTTTCAATTTTCACAATCTCAAAAAACATGAAAACTGTGATGAAGAGCTTCATATCTGTAGAAAGGACAAACATTTAAGTTCACCTCGATAAGTATAGCAAGTAAGCGTGGATTCAGAGTATTTTTACTTAGAAAAATATTCTATTTGCCAGTAACTTGTATTATTTGATTTCACCTGAAGAAAAAGGAACGTAGAAAGTATCAACAAAACTTCTGTTATATATGTTGTGGAAGTTCAGGAACAAAGTGTATCAGCGAATGAACATCGGCAAATATCCTTGAATTTTTTCCAATTCTGAAGATGGGAGCAGATTTCAGCTTTTGGAACGTTAAGATAGGTATCTGTATGATTTCTTAGTTCTTTTTTTAGCAGACAAGTTACTGAGATATAGAACATTTTCTATTGTGAAAAATAATCTGAATTCACGCAGTAACTTATCAGGGTAACAGCAACAAGCAGATAATGTTTGGTTCAAATACAAAATTTTTAGTGATCTCAGATGAGCACGCATTTATAATGAGTTTTCTGACTCTGATTCAATTTTTAACGCATAAACGCATATGCTTTGCTTCTTGAATAATCAAGGAAGACACAGACGACTTTAGGAAAATTTTAGTCATTATTTTGTGGAGATAATTGAAGTTCTTTAACGACATTTTTTTAGTATTTTTACCTTTTATCATTTTGAAAAAATTCATATTGTAGAACTTTTTATGGAGGTGAAGAAAGGGCAAACGATTGAGTATAGGTACTACTTATGAGTTACTGCGTGCATTCAAAGTATTTCAACAAATAAAAATATTTTATTCATTGGTAACCTGATGTATTCCATGATTTTTTCTATCAAAAAAGAGACAAATTTCACAGGTACTCATCGGAACTTTTCGGAGGCTAAAATCTGATTCCGTCTTCAGAATTGAAAGGAACATATTTATATATTCGATTATTTCTCTGAATCGCTCGATTCTCAAATGTCCCTGACAGATGTCGAACAAATTTTGGAATGTGAGATTGTTGTCTTTGTTGTTGATCGACTTCAGAAATATTCGGTGTAGTACGTGTTTTCTGATATTAGTCTGTTACATTTTAGCCATTATCCATAGTTTTTTTCAAGATGTGTAGCCAAATACCCGAAATGTATGATGTGTGTATTCCCGAAATGTTTTTTGGAATACACACATCTTCAGATGAAGGGATATACGCTGATTCTTTGAGCTATCGTCTCTTAGAGTGGGGTTCAATGGCAATCATCCTTCTTTCAACTCGATATTAACCGTCTGATTTCAAAATGTATTCAAATTTGATTCCGTCAATAGATAGACAGATAGAGATATAGATAGATCGATAGTTTATTCAACCACGTTATGTAAAAACAAAATACATTTTCAGCAACTCAAAACAATAACGTTTGAGCCATACAAACTTATGAACAACCAACAACAAACATTGCAAATAGGTTACAAATGAAATTTAAAAAAAAAACACAACTATCACCAGTGGTGACGCAAATGAATATGAGAGATACAAACATGATGTAAATAATATGGTTATCAAAATGAAATAAAAAAAATAGTAATTAAGGGCCACAATTAAAATGATTCAGATTCAAACAAGTGAGTTGGTGTAGCCAGGTACTCGTTGACACTATAAAAACAATGAGTTGTCAAGAAATTTTTGGTAAACCTCTTAAAACTAAATATAGGTATATCTGTAACAGTAGATGGTATGAATATTAACATAGAGTATATTGATCGAGGATTTGTGTAGTTTCAGCCTGCGTTGTCTTAAGAGATTGGCACCTCTAGTGTTATGTTCATGAACCTGTGAATTGATCAAAAACATTTGATTTGTGGTTATGAATTTCCAATAGGAACTTATAGATACAGATACAATGTTTTTTGGAAAGAGACCGGCAGGTATCTCTGAAATAGGCATTTGAAATTATTCTAATAGCTCGCTTTTGTAGTAAGAATATTTTCTCAGCATTGGGGCAATTTCCTCGAAGTAAAGTCCCGTAGCTAACATGGGAATGAAAAAATGCATACATACTATGCTGATATAAGAGTGTACAAGTTGACAAAATTCTTCGATTGCCTGAGTAGAAATAGATATTTCTACACAGACAATTTCTAAATAGATATTTCGAGCCTAATTCTTTGATGTGATATAACCAATTCAGAGTATCGTCTAGGGTGATGCCTAGTAGTTTGGCAGTTTCATCTTTCGCTATATTATTATTTGTAGAGAATGTGATAGTTTGAGTTTCATCTATATTCAGTTTTGAAAGGTTAGCATGGAACCATTTCTCAGCCTGATTTACCACAGTTTACATTGTGGCAAGCAAGTTCTCACAGTTTTGGTTAGTACACAGAAGATTTGTATCAACGGCATAGATTACGCATTTATATGGTGATAAGTGGAAAAAGAAGTCATTTATATAAATGATGAACAACAGAGGTCCCAAAACTCTAGATTCGATTGGTAAGAAGATCCGACGTTCAATTTTCACCAAGATCAAAGTCAAAGAAAGTGCAGCTCCTATGATTCTGTATTTATTCAGTTTCATTAGTACATTGTGGTGAGAGACACAGTCGAATGCTTTGCTCAAATCTCACAATCTTGCCGAGCTATGCTGTTTTTGTTCAAAACCACCTACTATGCTCTTGACCACACGAACAACAGCTTGTATAGTAGCCATATTGATCCGTGTTAAGGAGATTGTTAATAGCAAAGTAGAGATGGTATTTTCAAGAATGATTTCGATTTTTTTTTCAAATATAGGGACGATGGAGGTGGTTCGATGATTTTCAAGAATGTTTATATTGCCACTTTTAAAATCTGGAGTGACCTTACTGATTTTAAATTCATCTGAGAAAGTATCCTCTCTTATACATACTACATTGAAAAGACATGTGAATGGTTTAATCGAGAAAGAACTCGGTTTTTATTACCATACTATTCAGGGTATAGACATCAAAGCAATTGGAATTTTTTAACTCATTGATGGCATTGAAGACTTCAGAGGTGGCCACCCCTTTGAAGAAGAAAGATGCTGCTGAAGCAGTTTTCAGAGATGTTGGCAAGCAATATTATTATCAGAAAAAAATTAATCGATTATATTTCCAGCTATAGTGTTAAGAAACGTATTGAATTCATGAGGTGTGATATCACCACAGGTTTTACGAGAGTTAGTTTTATTTTTTCAAAGTTGATGAGTTTCCATTTATCTCTGACTTCATTATCTGAGTCACTAATGAATTTATCAGAAGCAGATCTTTTCGATTCCAAAATAGCTTTATGATATACATTGTTAACATATTTAAAAACTTATCTATGATCAGGATCGTTAGTCACGTCATAGATTGTTTTTATGGAATGAGTTGTGTCTCTCATTTTCCTTAAGTCATCGTTGAATCAGCTAACAAGGGTTCTGCTGGACTCACTGAAGACTTTTTTAATGGAGAATAATTTATGGACTAGACTCACATAAAGATTCAATAGAAAATCTACCATAACTTCAGAAGAGCTATTGTCGTTGAATATGCTCCAATTAACTTTTTGTAGGGATGTTTAGTTCGAGAATATCTGAAGATGGTATACTTCTTCTGAATTGAGGGACATTTGTAACCTTATTGATATTATTTATGTTTATAAATTGCGCATAGTGACCAGGGAGACATGGATCAATAATGCCAGATTCATAGCTGTTTCCATTAGAGTTTGTGAGTATATTGTCTATACAGCTCTTTGAACCATTATCAACTCTGGTATATTCTTTGATAGTAGCCTCAAGTCCAAAAGAATGTGTTAGACAAATCAAATTGGTGAGATTCGAAGAAGGTCTCAAGAAGATTATGTTGAAGTCTCCGAGTAATATTATATAGCCGCGTATATTTTTGTGAAACGAAGATTAAAACCTTTTCAAGCTCACCCAAGAAAACAGAGCAATCTTCAATACAAGCAGATCTATAGACAGTGGCAGTTTTTGAGATAAGGAGTTCGATGCCACATACTTCAAAATTACGCTCAATACAAAGTTTTTTGAGTTCAAGAGGTTTATGTTTGATATTACTACGAATAAACATGGCCACATCACCCCGCACATGCTTGGATCTGCAAATGACACCAAGTTATAGTTAGGTATATTACATAGTTGCAAACATTGTTCATTCTCATGCCTGTTTCACCAGTATAATATTCTCCAAAAGAACAAGGTATCCTATAAATCTAATTATTGTTCTTTCTTCTATGGTTCTAACATAGAGATAACAACATTGTTATACTTCACCTAGAATTGTGCTCGATCATATCTGAGCTCGAAAAAAATTTAATTTTTTTTTTTCAAAAATTCTTCATTTTTTGTCACTCTCAAAATCTCATTTATTTTCAACGATAACTTGGTAATGTCAATGGATTTGTTACATTGAATAGAGAATGTTGATAGAACAATCCAAATGATACATCAAATATCAACATTTCAAGTGCCTATTGCAGATATAGAGACATTGAATGTCCAGAAAGATTCAAATGGTCTGCGAATTCTTGATCAATCAATAATAATAGTCGATGCTTTGTCTGGAAGTGTTCTTCGCATTTTCTATTTCTATTCTTTGAATCCAAAGTTTTTGATTGCTTTTACTTTTGGTTCCTATGACTCCAGTCCCATTTCCATTTGTTCGGCATTTCATCAAAATTACTTTCAATTCTGATAATTCTTCATCCATAGTACTAGTACTTCATGACGATAAGGGCCAAATGTTGTACCTTACCTAGAATTGTGCCTTATTATATCTGAGCTCGAAGTAGATTATTAATTTTCAAAAATTTTTAATTTTCGATCACTGTTCAATTATCATTTTATTAAAACTACAACTTGGTTATGTCAATGGATATGTTACATCGAATACAGGATGTAAATTGAAAAAGTAAACTAATATATTAAATATCAACATTTGAAGTGAAATTCAACATCCATCTTCCATTCGAAGTTGATTCGATTTCCAAGTGGACAAGTGGACAATTTGGGAGTTTTATCAATAGGTACATTCGTGAAAAGACTTTGAAGTTCGAAGCTCTCCGGAACACCATAATTTAATTATGAAGTAGGTGGCATTTCTTAGAAAACTGTTTCTATTCCCTGATATCAGTTCAAAATTCCCAAAAGGTATCTTGCTAATTTTTGAAAAGATAATCCATATGAAATTGCAATGGGTATCGGAGAGACATTTGGTTTGAATAATTTGGGCGATCCTTGAAAATGTGAAGGTTTATTGAAATGACAAATCGGTTGAGTGCCTTCTGTTTTGGTTAGGATATTTTTATATGCAGCTGATATTTCATACATTTTTTGTTCAACTGATTCTGTTAAATGATTCTTCACCTTCCTGTGAACGTTTTTTGATATAGTATATTGATATGTTGTACTCGAAAACAATCGAGATAATTCATTTTCATAAACGATAGTATCCATTGGCATTCACTTCTCAGCTGGAAGTATTTCGATATTACAATCTAAAGAAAGAAATGTTCTTGCTATTCCCTCATACTATTTTATGTTATTTTTAGTATGATGAGGTTGTAATGAATGTTTTTTCTCTCAGTTTATTTTACAATCTCCCGTTAGTTTAGGAGGTTATTTCTGGGATGTTACTTATTTACCTTTTCGAATGTCGGTGTAGCTGTACAACAGTAGAACAATACGAATATTTTCACGTATCATATCGTTTTGCATTCATGTATAAAATAACATATTCAAAAATTACTCAAAATGGTGGCAATCATATTGAGATTTTCTTTTGAAAGTTAACAAAAGATCAACACCTGTTTTGCTATAAAATTGCTTCAACACGTGGTTTTCATACTGTAACCTATTATATAGCGGAACACGTGTTGCGGATTTGTAAACCTCTCACTGAAAATGACACGATGAATTGTTTCTTGAGTAATTCATGGATTTTATAAAAGTTTTGGCCAATTCCATCACATATAATTATCCATCAATTAGAAAGAGGAATTCCTATACATCTCCTTCTACTTTTGTTTAATATTTAAGTAAATGATTGGTCAATAAAATTGATTCTCTGTATACCAGTAGTCCTTTCATGGAATAGTGAATTTTATCATCCTAATTTTCAAGTGATTTTACAGGAACTCATCAAGAGCGAGTCATCGAAGGAAGTTAAAGGTGATATCAAATATGTCCATCAATTCGTACACATGCCCACAGAGAAAATTACTGTTCAGCTGGAGAATGGAACAAAAATCAAGGTAATTGAAAGTGTTTCTAATTTTTATAAGGAAAATCTGTTCAGTATCAGCAATTTTTATCACGAATAATTTCATCTCAATCTCTTGAGCGATGATACTTGGACCACATAAAATAAAATTTTCAGTATTTTTAAAATGTTTTATTCAGCTTGACTGGAAGAATACTGGTACACTTTGAGAAAAAATGCATATTCAAGATAGTCTCAGCTACAAAATGGCGGATTGCATATTTTTTCACAACTACCTCAATATGGGTATCAAATGACAGGGCTTGACTAGTATTATAGTAGTATAGTATCCAATATAATCTATACAAAAAACTTTGTCAATTCAGAATCGGGATACAAGCATGGATCTCCCACCCGAGTCAAGATTTTGCATCGTGTCGAGGGCTATGTGGCGTTAGGGGGGCTAAAAATGTCACATCGGTAGCGATACACCACGCAAGTTAACGTAAAATGTTAAACCGTGTCGATAACCGTGTGGCATTAGGGTGGATAAAAATTGGAAACTAAAAACTTAAAAATATAATAAGTAAAAAAAGTATGTTGAAAGGTTCCATATGATGTAGATAATGTACAAAAACTGATGAATGATTCGAAAGGTCCTAGGTAGCAGTCATCACACCACTCTCCTCAGCAATATACGGTATTGATAAGATAAAAAAGAATAGAATCGTTGGGCGTAGAATTTACATATTTACTCAGGTTTCGCTACGCCCAACGGATTTATTATTTTTTTATCTGATCAATACCGTGGATTGCTGAGGAGAGTGGTATGATGACTGCCACTAGGGCCTACCGAATTTCAGTTTTTACTACATTATCTACATTATATAAAACCGTTTAACATAAAAAAAATATTTACTTATTTTATTGAAATTTTTGTCACAGTGAGAGGAATAATTTTCTAATTCCTACGGATTGTCGTCAAGCTGCAAAAATTCAAGGTGCCTTAAAAATTCTAGTACATTCTCCAATATCAGAACTTGCCCGAAATGAGAATTATTAGTAATCATCTTAATATTTACTGATTTGTTATTTGTTATTTCACAAATAAGTTATTATTCCAAATCAAGATAACAGATATAATTGTCATATGGAGTAGATGTTTATTTGAAGAGTGTTGATAACAAAGTACGATATATAGAAACTTATAAACATTGATCAGGATATCTTACTTTTTAACATTCGGTTTCTCTACAAAGAAAAATTGTTTCATTAGATGAAATCAAATAATGAAACAAAAGTATATTTATTCACTCACTTACGAAGTGAACATTTTTTGATATACACGTACATCCCCATTGAATCAAATATTTTGCGTTCATTCATTTTTATGAATAATACACTTTCAGGTAATATTTAATTGACGAACAGTTATGACGACCTCTGATAGTCTATTTGCCCAGTTCTGTTTCAATGAAATCATTTTTCTTTTCCTTCCTGAACTCATATACAATTCATCAGTTCGGACTTCCATAAATTGATTGGAAATTCCTGAAAAAAAAAATTAAAAAATTAACCGAAAATAACAATTTCAATAAACAAAAAAACTGAAATCACAAAGAAATAA
>WOGO01005840.1:0-12146 GCA_015342085.1 Leptinotarsa defecta
ATATTTTAATTATTGTAATATGAGGCTCAGGAATTTTTGTTTTCATTAGGTATCCAATGTGATGAGTTTCATTATCAGTAACTTCAAAAATGTATTAGTTATGCAGTAAAAGTCATAATGATGCAAATTACTATAATATAAAAGAACATGCTTGACGAAGTTATTGTGAATATTCAAAGGAAAATCTCACAATGAAGTGTTATTTAAGTATGCTATAATGGATGTTTTTCAGATATCAGCCAGTTCCATTGCGTATCTCAAAAATTTTTGACATTTTTTAATCACAGCCAGTAATAAGAATAATTTTCACCTGGAATTATTATACACATCAAGCTGACTTGTTGCTTTGGATACGATAACTTCATTGAAAGGTCCATTGTTAGTAGTTTCTAACAAAATATTCAAAAAGTCAAATAAAAGATCTTGCCATTCGGTAGTATTAAAATGCTCGTAGTTTTGTTCCAAATATTTCAATAGTTGAGGTATTTTTACATCCCAGACAGCTTTGTAAGCATCTACTTTGCATGGTTTGATGTTTTTCAGGAAATTCAGTATGTAGCAACCTCTGAAGTTCGGTAGAGGATTGGATAGCAGAGAAAGACACCTGATGAATGCTGTTTCACAACTCTCAACTTTTTCTTTCTTCGAAGCTAAATGTGTTAAACATCTCAATATAATGACAATGGCATCATCGTAGGCCGGACTTAGAAAACATTTCAGCAAAAGGTCCCACAAAATGACTTCCAGCTCAGCAACAGAAGTACTCAACATATATAAAGTGTTGTCTGTTGATTTTTGAATGTTTTGCAACTCCTGCAAGTCCACATCACTATTCTTAGGAAGAACTTGCTTACAACACATTTTTAGAATAAACTCCATGTACTTTTCAGGGCCATCAGGATTCACGTCTGCGAAAAATCATGACCTGTATTATTTTCTAAAAAATGAAACTATAAAAACTCACCTTTATCAAGCAGTACTTTCTTGCACGAAAAAGCAACAATAATTTTAACCAGAGCCTCCTTCACTCTGATATGATTATCGCTCAACAATTCTCTCAGATACCTAATTACATCTTTGTATCTCCTATTAATTGAATGATCTTTAGAATAAGATACAAGATGTGTTAAAACAATTAGAGACTTCACTCTTTCTTTTTCATTATTATTCTTCAGCTGGATCAATAACTGATCCATAGTATTATCAGTGAAGTGCAAAGCGAAACATTCGTAACACCTTAAAACTTCAGAGTGGCTTTTCAGCAAACCAGGTTGAGCATAATCAGGTGACACGCAAATCAAATCAAAGATGGTATTAAGGATATTCATCAACAGAGGTTCCAAAAGGGTTCCGTTCACTGAAGCAGCCTTTTGGATGACTGATCCTAAACATTTCGTGATATTATATGGATCGATGTTCTTTTTGTAAAGGTTCAATAAGACTTGTATGAGTTTTGAAGTTTGCTGAGTTACTTTATCTAGATTCAATACTGGGAATATGGAAGATATAACATCCAAAGTGCTTTGTGTTACTTTAGGTTCACGAGAAAATAGCCAAGTTGTAAATAAAACATCATAAACCATGCCAAATTCAATATTGAAATTTTCCAAAGATATTGTGGGATCAGGAACTTTTTCATTGTTCGATACATACTCCATTAATGCATCACAAAAATTACCCAAAGCTGAAAAAAACCGATAAAAATACATTCTACAAAATGGACACGAATAATATTCATTACCAGCATATGTATACAAATAAACAATGAGAATATATGACGGAGGATAAGTTTCGATTATTTGATGATATTAGTTGTAAATTTTAATTCCAAAGTTTTGTTGCTCCTTACTGGACCATTTTAGGTTTTTTGCTCCTTACAGGACCGTTTTAGGTCCACTATTGTTCTTAATGTATATCAATGGACCCTGCAGTTTCATAAAACCAGCAAAATGTATCTTGTTTGCAGATGATATGACTTTATGTTCTGGCAAAGACTTTACCAGCCTACCGCTAATGACGCAAGATAGTGAAACATTAGCATATAATTGGCTTGGAGCTAATAAGCTGACACTAAATGAAAAGAAAACTAGAAATATATTTGTGTCCTTCTATCCAAATATTTTTCCAACTGAAAGTACACATTTTTTATTATTCGTTTTTTATAATAGATGGAACTGGTTAGATCATATCAAAGATGAGACTAACAAACTTTCTACTGTTCTGTTTGTTCTAAGACGATTAAATAATGTGTCTAATGGTATTCTGATTTCAGGTCATTCAGATAACTCAATTTTTATATTATATTTTATATTTATAGTGATCATACAATATAGAATTTTTTATTTACCGAATATTACTCCTGAGACATCTTAACATTATATTTCCAATAATTCTGTACAATTCCAAAGAATTATTAGGTCTAAATATTTATGCTCTTCAATTTGGCTGATTAATTTGCATTCAATTTTAACATTCAGTTTACTATTGTTCATATTTTTTGATTTAAGATCATATAAAACTATCATTTCTGAATTTATTGTTGAATTAAAATCATTTCATCATTTCCAATCACCACTTATATGAACCGGGGAATTTTTGTAAATGAGAATTGATCATCAATGAAACCTACAATTTCAATATTATCAGCATAGAATGAATAGATAATTCTGGCCGAAACTGAACTATAATAAATCACTTCAGATTACTGAATAAAATTGATAAACTATCAACTTAAATCAATACAGTATGTCAACAAAAGAGTTTTATTAGGAAATCTAATTTATTGACAATAGAAATCAAGCCAACTTACCAAACCCAAAAGACTGTTTCAGTATATCAAACCTCAAGCCTCCCAAAAGGGGAATCATTATGGCAAGAATATCTTTTAGATAAAGAATTATTCCATTTGCATTGGTACTTGCCATTGCCCCAAATGTATGTGGAACCATGAAATGAGGCAATACTCCTGATTGAATTTTTCCACAAAGTGAATCCATTACCTACAAAGTTTTACTTTTTTTTAGTGTGATGACATAAAAATTATTTTCTTTACTTGAACATAATGTTCTCTTCCAAGCGCTACCAATATTCCACACGAGGGCATCTGAATGAGTGGATCATAACTGACATTTTCAGTCATGATAGATAAACTGATAGCTATAACCCTGATAATGGTATCTCCGTCAATTTTAAGAATATGGTCGGAGCATACTGCTTCCATTATAATCAAAATTGAAGCAATATGTTCGGGTGAAGGTTTGGGATTTTTGGTACAAAATTGACAACATGATTCCAAAACTTGATTTGGATGCTTTTCGGATAATTTTCTCAGAGAACTCTTCACCGTCTCCAACACTAGTATACTTTTATCAGTAACTGATGATAAGAGGGTACCTATGGCCACTAAAAAATACATTAATAGTAAATATTACATTAATATTAAATATTAGGAAATATCACCTTGTAATTGGCTTTCAACATTTACTTTTCCGTTATTGATCATAGCGAAATCGTTATATATCACCAATTCATTATTTTACGAATGCAAATACTTTATGTTTATTTAACAACATAACAAACTTTAACAGGAAACGTCAAATTGAGGTTAAGTTGAATGTCAATGTCAAAATGTCAAATTGCGTTTTTAATTGCTGAAACTAGTGCAAATAAAGACAATTTGATGCAGTCCTTTTCGAAAAAAAACTACTTTGAACGGCTTAAAATAATCAAATAAGTCAAATGTCGTTCTACATTAGGAATGTTGTCCCTTTCACAAGAGTATTTTGGTTCAGAACACTTTTTCCCCTTGTTTCTCTTCACTGTTACCCTTCGACACGAATATATCTTAAATAATTGTAGAAGTTAGTTTCAAGGATAATATTTTCCAAATAGATCAAAAAGTAAACACTCTGTTCATTGCTAAAATTACTTGCACAACTGATAGAGTACGCTATATTAAAATGTAATATCACCGTACATTTTTGACTTGTATTTCAAAATCAATTTCCATTTTTGTTGCATAGCGTTATGATGGAGTATGTCTTCAATTTACGATTTCTGGTATGTACTACATGATGCATTAGATTATGAATGAAATGATTTTCAGTGAATTGTAAACATTTTTCATTTATAATAGTGAGGTGAAAGAAAGAATAAATTTTCAATGAATAAAATGGATCCAAATTCAATAACCTTCTAGGTTTACGAGGTGTGTTAAAAAGAAATAAGGCATATTTTCACTTTTCTCAAAAAATATTCATTATTCATCAATTTCTATTCTGTCCCCTTCGAAGTAGTCCCCACCATATATAATACATTTATGCCAGCATTTTCTCCAATCCTCGAAGCAGTTCTGATATTCACTAATTGATATGACATTGAGCTCTCAGTGATTTGATTTTCATTTCCTCAATTATCGCAAAACGCGGTCCTTTCATGGGTCTCTTCACAAAAAAGGCCGAAGGAGGCTAAATCTGGTAGATACGGTGGCTGAGCTGTGATAACGGTATTGTTTTTGACCAAAAATTCACGAACAAGCGATAACTAGTGAGCAGGTACATTATCGTATCACAATCAAAACTCAACTATGAGAATGTTTGTTATGGTTATAATAATAAAGACTTTCATTATTTTCATTATTATTATCTTTCACTCGAAATAAAAAACACTCTGCTACGTTATGGTTGAAGCTCTGAGAATGGCTTTAATTCATTAACTAGATGTAACTTGAACACGATGTTGACAACCTTATTCAATGCAGAAGATATCATATATAAAGTAAATAGCCTACTGAGAATGCTGAATGTCAAAGTGAATGTCAAAAAAGATTGTTATTCTCTGCCATCGGTACTCGACCATGGTTGAATATAATTTGTCTATGCTGCCAAACTGTACAAACTTTCTCATTGGAGAGGTCTACAAAGTTTCAAATCCAACCTGTATAGGCACAGCTCTGAGATTGGCATGAAAATTATTATCTTTAGTAATTATGCACGCTCCATGATAGTTCCGAAGTGGTTTCGTTGAATGAATAGGGAATGGAGAGAAGCCCAAAAAGTCACTTAGAATGAACAAAGTAACTATGGAACCTGGCTGTTATGGTTCTAGTTGGAGTTCAGTAGTTGATTGGAAAGCTGGTCCTTAACCGTTGAATTATTGAACGTATGAGTTGGTACCAACATGAAAATTGAAGTCCATAGTCGATAAAACTATAAAAGAAACTAAAAGTTAAAAGAAAGATTGGCAGCGCTATTTGCAAAATCACGACGTGCCTGCAAAAGTATTTCTGTACGTCAACAATAAAAGAATTTGTTCATATTCAGGTTGAACTTATTGTAGTGGATAAAAAATATTTGTGTGAATTATTATCCATTTTCAGTTTGTTATTTCTAGTGAGAGATATTTTTAGAATATTTTTAATCGTTGATTTTGGGGCGCCATTTTGTATATGCCGGTGGATTTTTCATAGACTTGTCAAAAAAGTGTTCTCTTTGAAAACAATTGTATGGACTCCTGAAGCACTGGTGAAATTGAAATCATCGGAAGTCCTCAGGACAACGTAATTACAAACAGTGGGTGAGAATTATTTAGTGTTAATGCTTTGATTTATGGGTCTGTCATTTCTGTCACTCCCATTTATTTTTCCTAGTTATTTTCCTGCAACATCTATGACATTCATACATCTAGTATTGAAATTTTGCTCATAGATACGCATTACATCAGTTTGTAGTCGACATATCTTATCTTTACCATTTAGTTTATACTTGGGAACAATTTGTACACCTCTCCCCTTTTTTCAGTCTAGTCTAAAATGGTAATTTGAAAATAGAAAATACACTGAAATATGACTATTGCAACCAGAGGACAAGGAATCACAGGAGATACTATTGAAACACAAGTAAGTCTATTTTATGAAAATTGGTTCCTGAACTTTTGTACAGATATCAAATATCATCTATGTTTTGAAAATCTATATGTAATTTATGTTTCAGTTTGGTTATTACAAAGTTATATTTCATGGTTCTTCTTTGTTGAATGATAAAGTGTTTACAATATTATCAGTAGAGAGAAATCCAAAAATGATCCAATGTTGAAACATTACAAAAATATGCAGATTCAAAAATGTTGAATAGATAATTGAGTGATTGGATCCCTGTATATTTTTTTTGACATAGAATATATGATATAATGACATTGATCATACACGAAAAGTATTAAATCCTCTCCAAAACTACATTGTTTTCAAACTAGATCAATAACTGCATTTTCTGAATGATTTATTTTTTGAAGGTGTCACAAATGAATTGACACATTAACGATAAATGAGGTGCACTCGTAATATAACTTTTTAAAGAAATGTAATGAAAAATGCTTCCAAGTTGAATTCAAGTTCTTGATGATATCTCTGTTAGTCTTTTTAGTGGAACTGATAGGTTTGCATTTTTGGCAACAAAGTAGTTTTCACCTTGACAGTATTCTAAAATTAGTTCCAAAGTCGGCAATAGTACTGAAGAAATATGAAAAATGTATCCCATTATATCAACTCAATGATTATCTTTATTTGCTATATTTTAAACCCTTCGGAATGTATAATAAATATTAGTTGGGACAAAGGCAAGAAGATGATGAGTCAACATCCTAAATAATATCCAAAATTCAATGGAACTAGAATCTCTGAAATTATAAGTTTTTTTTTATGTGGTACCTCTTACGGGAAAATTCAATTTAATCATTATAATGAAATCACTTGTAAGATTAGGCAAGGAAATGATGAAGAGTCGACCTTCTTAATATATATCAAAATAAAAATTCAATAAAACTGATTTTTTTGCTAAAATATTGTATTGCAGAAAAATTGATAATTTCTTCATCAAAGGAACCATCTTAATCATTCTTCCATGAACTGAAGGGATGAATGGATATCAGATTTGTTAAAAATCAAAACTTTATACTATAAAGTTTACTGGCTAATATAATGATAATTCTGACTATCACAACTTGTACACAAGCAACATGAAATAATGTCATAAATTTTATTCGTGCTTCTCAAATACTGTATTCAATTAGACAATTTATTATACAGCTTCATTGTCATATAATGAGATTTTTTTTTACTTACAGAGTTACCCTATGTATGAGGGGCATAAACTCATTTTTATTCGTTTGATTGTTTATTTGAAGTATTAAATATTCATAAAAGAAGTGGGGGTATATCGTCATTATCCAATTATTATTGAAAACGAAACTGCTCAATTCGTTTTACTTCAAATTATCATTCTGTATCCACCTATATTCACCTTTCTAGGAACAACAAATTGAACTGTAGAATAATAAAAATACAAATTTTACCTGAGACCTCATTTTACCTACTTTCAAGATCTATTCTTCATTGCAAAGGAAATTCAATAAATTCAGATCTATTTGATCTTCGAGCAATATTCCAGAATTCCTAAATCTATTGATTTCCAAGCATTTCGAAAGGTCATAACTGTGATTGAACTTGTGCCTCTCTGTCAAAAAATGGTTTGCAAATGTTGAATTGATTTCATTCACAAAACTACTTCTATGATCTTTTATTCTCTTCGACATAGTTCTTCTAGTTTGGCCAATATAAAATTAGGACAAGAACCCCAAGTCAACTTATATACTCCCAATCTATTCGACACTGGAGTTTCATCTTTATGTTTTGATGAATTTACTCAAGATTATTATTTGCTCCTTAGGCTATGCCCAACAATCCTTTGTTTTTTTAAATTGTGAAAAATGAAAAATAAAACTTTCTATGTTTTTTTACCACTTTTAGTGTGGTAAAAAGGTGGTAAAAAACAGACAGTTTTATTTTTCATCAACCAATTTATTGAATTTACATTCAGCTGTCAAAAAATATCTAGGTAATTGAAAAATAACTATTTTATCAAGTGTTTTTTTTTCTCTTCAAAAGTTTGTTGAAAGTGGCTTATCTAGTTTTGAAACTAGTTGACTCAAATGTTAATGTAAGAATTCAGAAAAGAAATTCTACTCTTTGTTCTGTTTCATCAACCTTTGCAAGAGAAAAAAAAAGTTAACAAGCTGTAAAAACTAAATGAAAGTCGTTCTTCATAGAAAACAATCTTCTTCGTCTTCGATATGTGTCACAATATGATTGGGTTTTCTAATTAGTAAGGATCATTAATTTTTTATGAACAAGTTAATAATAATAATAATACTTTATTACCTTTTAGACAAAAATTACATTGTATGGTAATCGTAAAGCTTATATAACTACATTTAGCACATGGTACTGTGTTACATGCCAACATTCAGATACTAAAATAAGATAAATAAAATGCAGAAAGGGAACGGAAATGCGTGCTGTCTTTCGAGGTAGTTCTATTATCGAAGTCAAACAACAACAAACAAGTAACAACAACAGAACATCAGCATAATAAAAATATTGATAAAAATAGAAACCATGAAGAACATCGTACCAGTTAGAGCGGTGAAAACTATTCGAAAATTTCTGAAAGGCTGTAAAAGCAATTATTTATCAAAAAACGTTTCAAATTCGACTTGAATATTTTTATTCTTTCGCAGTTGTGTGGAATAAGAATAGAAAGTGCTGATATTTTCAAAATAGGAAGTGAAGTCTCTAGAAGTAGTATCATTTCAAATCGATACTATTGAATTAATGTTATACATTATAATTTCAACTGTACTAGTTTTAAGATACCTATCAACTTCTATATTAATTCAAAACATGAATAATATATTTTTCACCACAAGGTTTTTTTGAACAATTTAAGTACCTAGATACATTTTCAATATATCTACGTTTCAGACTTAGTAAGAGATAAATGAAAGTATTCAATTTTTTTTGTACTCCACTTTTAATTTCAATTTAATCTTTAACGAAACTTCCTTAAAAAAAATCATAATTTCAGAGTTACGAGTTATTTAAACTTATACTGTTAAATTTCTAGAGGCTTGTAACTCTACGACAAAATTTATTTTTGTGATATACAGTTTATCATCTGTTCTAGGATTCTTTGATTCATGCGTCATTTAGTCAATAATAAAAATTTCTGTACCTAAATGATATTGTTATCAAAATTAGAATACTGTTACGAAAAAAGTTTCTGTTAGTTAAGACCTTTTCCTGAAGCTCCAACACATTTAGGAATACTCCATCATCATCGATTAATGATTTTCCCTTGCGACATAAGGTAAGTGGTCCTTCGGTCCGAGAAACTTGTGCCTTGAGAAGACGCAATTAGTCGAAAATGACTAATGGCCAGTATAATCTTGGAGTTCGAGAGTAGAGGATTTCAAGACAAGTGGTTTAAGTAGAATTTGCCGAGTGTGAAGAGAAAATCCGTTTTCTACCTCTATTTGAATGACATTCGTTTCACCTGGAGCGGAATACTCCACAACATTGCATAATTAGTTTTGAAGTAGAACATTTAATATTAAATTGAGCATCTCGTTTTTGACAAACACATTTTATTGGTGTATTAAAATAACACCCATTCTCTGTTGTGTGATTTATATCCAGGTGAGAAACAGTTTGTCGAGCAAGTGTATTATATTAATAATTAAAATGAGGTTGTAGGTTCCCTGTAAATATTGAGTGCATCATAATTGTCATTATTCTTTTTGTATTTATGTGGTATGCTGATATATACCTTGTTTATTGATCTTGAGAAAGTAAGACATCAAAATATAAATAATTTTTTCAGCAGCTCTATACAAACTTATATAACTTGCCACTATACAGGGTGTATCAAACAATAGGTGGGTGGACGATAGCTGCTTGTAGCTAGCTGTAGAGATTAAGGAAAGCTATGTTTCAGTAATTGTTATTTATATACAGGGTGTCCAATAAATGTGAGACAGACCAAACTTATGTTTTTTTTTTTTCAAATAGAATACTGAAGATATTTTTCATTCATATGAATTTCTCGGATAGAGTGCTTCTCAGAAATTTGGGGTTGTTTGGGTTTATACCGGGTGGTTTAGAAGTTTGGGTGGAATTTATGTCAAAAAATGGGTTCATTCAACACCACATATCTCTACTCGTTCAAATGGAATGAGGAAAATTTTCCACCAAATAACCTTGAGGGTAGTGTATTTCCATTTCGTCTTCAGAAGTTCACTGAACAGTCCTTTTTTTATACTGGGGTAAAAAAACGCTCACGCTTTTCAAATATAACACCCTGTACATAGGGCCATTCTAGAAGAGTCTACACTTTGAGCTCCCAGAAAATATAGGAATTGGCTACGTTATTTCCATCAGAAATGTATCTAATTGTTGAGGGAAGTAAAAGCAATAACGTTTTTTATTCATTGCTGGAGAAAACAAGTAACAAAATGAAAACAATTTAAATTGAAAGGCATGAATTTACAACAGATGTTCAAATAATATACCATTTTGAACTATGCATGACTGCAGTCTATCAACAATTTCCCTTCTAACTTCAATGAAAGTCGATCTTGTAATAGACCAAAAAACTTTTCCAAGCCTCTTCTTCATGTCTTCTGATGTCGTTGGTTTCTATCGATGGACTTCTGCTTTAACATATCCCCATTAGATAGAAATCTAGTAGCTTGAGGTCTGGGGATCGTGCTGGCCAGTGAATGGGTCTATCTCTTCCAATCTATTTATTCGCACGCCATCTGTTCAAAACCCTTGCCCGATTTTGGTTGTGGGGAGGCGTACTACCATGTTGGTACATCCTCCAACAAATTTGATAAACCATTTTGCAGGAAATCTCTGTAAATTACAGAGGCACTTCAAATAAATATGGTCCTATGACTCTACAACTCTTTCACGTAATATTTTTTTTTGTATCTCTAATAGGAAAGTAGATATCGTCTACCACCTATCGTTGATACACCCTGTATCATCAGATTCATTGCTATCATGGTCTTGAATATAGTGTGTCTTTCAGGTATATATTTATTGAAAAAACTGCCAAATCACTCTAATACGAGACATCTGAATTTTTTCCTTATTTGATAAGTATTACCAATTTTGGTACTTTTCAGTAATGTGTATATTTTAGGGATCCACTTCCGGACCGTCTGAAAATAATGCCGAGGAATTACAAGATGAAAATTTCGAACCCGATTTTCCTAAAGATAAATTAGCCTCCTTAGATGAAAAGATATCGAACTTACGATGGGTCGTACCTGTACTAGCCGATCAAGAACTCGAATGCCTCCTGAAAGCATCCATAGACTTGGCAAGAAAAAATCTCGATACAAGGTCGGAGGCTTGCCAAAGATTTTTCCGAGAAGGATTGACGGTGTCTTTCACGAAGATATTAACAGATGATGCCGTATCGAGTTGGAAACCTAATATTCACGCCTGCATCAATCAGAATTGTTTGAAACTCATCGAATTATGCGTCGTGAAGCTGCCGCACGACTGGTTCCCTCTTCTAGATCTCCTAGCAATGGTCCTCAATCCCAACAATAAGTTCCATAGTTTCAATTCATCCCGGCCAAGCGAGACGGCAGGTCCTAACTCAAACTTGTCGGAAGAGGAGCTTTTTGCCCGACCTTCTAGTGACCTTCGCAACCCCAGAGGCTGGCTAGTTGACTTGATCAACAGATTCGGGGAATTGGGAGGTTTTCAGGCACTTCTAGATAGATTTCAGTCGGGCAAGAATCTAAGCGTCTCAGTGGTTTTTGCGTTGGCTAGACCTTTTGGCTTGTGTTACGAATTCTTAACTACACATACAATCAACAAATATATTCTACCTATTCTGGTGAGTACTATAAAATTGATTATTTCTTTACCATCATCATCATCATCAATGTATTCTAGTACTAAGTTGAATAGTGTTTGTGTTACCTTTCTTTACCATTTGAATAACTTCTGTGTTATTTCTTTTTGAAATTTCACCCTTGCTTTTGTTTCGTTTAGTGTCATTTTTGGTAGTTTTCTCTTTTCGTTTTTTTGAGATCCTTTAACGCTTTAAATGATGAAAGCATGGTTGGAACCTAATACATCTTGTAAATCAATTTTTCCAAAGATAGGTATTCTCACAGTGCATTCACTATATATATTTCAAATTACTCTGAATATTAAAACACAAGAGAATTCCATTCTTAAAAATAGCAGTTTACACAAGTACGATACAAGAAAATGTGGTAACCTACATCAA
>WOGO01005841.1:0-12146 GCA_015342085.1 Leptinotarsa defecta
TTTCATTTTGGCAGAGTCTGGTTCATTTAACCTCGTTTTTATTCAAATCTAATATATAAAACAAAGTCGTAAAATCGTGTTAGTTACATCATTTATAACTCAAGAGCGGATGAAACGATTTTCATGAATTTTGATTTATTGAATTTGTCTGCATCTCGATTAGCAGAACAACTTTGAAAACATCTGAAAAATTAGAAAATGAATTGAACATCAAACAAATTGACAAGGTTCGATTTGTCAGGTCATTACAGTTTTAATTGTGTGTGCAAAGTAAATTGAATTATGGTAATGGCATTTGTGATTTTGGGCGTAAGAATGATTTTTATATCATAATAGAAAATCGAAACGATGACAAGGTAGCCGTAATTCAATTATCCTTTTTTTTTTGAGGGCGAAACACAAGTACTACAGGACAATCCTTAAGGCGCTCTCAGAGCGGTGCCTGTGCGAATGTAGTGATTCACATTGAATTTGAATCGCTAGAGATTGCATCCATTTATAAAAAAGGTATCATAAAGTTTTTTCATATAAATTCCGTTCTTGAAATGAAATAGTTCTAATATGTACCTCTCTTGATGGAATCATATGTGCCAAGTTACTTGAAGACTTTCCGTGAAAGTATCTATAGAAGAGAGACAAATCTTTAACTTGTCTACGATGTCCAGGATATGAAGGTTGCACGTGTGTTTGGCAGCAGAGCTCCATATATGAGCACAATACTCCAAAGAATGTCTGATCTGAGCTTTATGAAGCTTCAAAATTGCTGAGGTGTGTACAGTTTTCTCGTTCGGAACAGTGTTCCAAGTTTTTGAGAAGCATCTCTTGCAATTCCAGTGACATGATTGTGCCAAGACATATTGGGGTCCATTTCAACCCCCAACAAACTTATCGAAGCAGAAAGCGGAATTGTCTGACCTGACATTATTATATCCGGTTCAGAGATATTTATGGAATGAAATGACGAAACAAGTGTGCTGTCGTCAACTAAGCAATGTATTGGATTCTTGGTTTTTCCAATAACTCGTTGAAATACAATAAAAAGAGGGTTGGAGACAATATGAATCCCTGGAGAACAAATGATGGTAATAGTATTCGAGAGATATCCATCGACTGCCATTGGCAGGGAATGTTCTTTCATGAAGATCCATACACAAAAATGATTCGACAAGGCATAGCATAGAAGTTCAGTGAAAGATGACTTAAAAATGTCATTATATTGATAAATAGTTCAGAAGGCGATTTATTCACGATTTCACAGAAACTGAAACTTCGTTAATATTGCCTCCAAACCCTTTAGCTAAACATGCAATTGGGTTTTGTGATATTGATATCATTCCTTCCATATTCAGAACACTGAGTGAGTACAAAAATAATTTTCTGGAACGGGAGTATGTTTACTGAAGAGTCAGAAGGTGGCGTTGTTGACTCAGCTACCTGTGAGTTCCGCAGGCATTCAAGTTCAACTATGAGTCGATAATGAGTTTGTGACCGACACCGGTATATTGCCGGAATATTGATAGATATATAGACATATATTTTATTGTCCAAGAAAATACAGTTTTCAGCTTGATAAAAAATCTTGTATGTGAAGCACTTTAAAAAATGATAGAAAAGATACAATATAAAAATACAAATACCTAGAAACACAATTTGAGCAAAACTAATTTCACATATCAAATAGATAAAATTTAACAAATAAAAAATAAAATTTAACAACGTGTGTCGAAAGATTAGTTTGTATAGTCCCTTTCAAAAACTGTAAAAAACAGAAACACACTGTTTGAACATAAGTTCACATGTCATTGCAATAAAATAAGATATATCACAGCATAAAATATGATTTGAAGTATTGGGTATCAATATAAACAATAACAAAAAAAACACACGCAAAGTTCCATTTTAATATTCATCAAGATTTTAGTACGCTTTTGTTGCAAGGGCATATTTAACAAGATTTCTGAACTTTTTATGGCTTACTCTTTCCTAATTTCGTAAGGTATGTGATTATACAGCTTTTTACTTTCATAAATTGAATATTACTTTGTCTGGTTTGTTTTCGGAATAGAAAAATTTATTTTGCTACTCTCTTTTGCAAAATAAACACTGAATGAAAAAGTTGTTGACTGTGAAATACCCAGAAGGCAACATCATTCCTCAGGTGAAACTCAGTCAGAAAATGATATACCATTCTTGTTGTCAATTCAAGTATAAATAATTAATATTACAGCTGAAGGTGAGTAAGTGTGTTTTATAATACTGAAGCACAAGCAGTTTGTGTCACACCATTTTTTCACAACTGCTAAATCACTAGAGATAGTTTCTTTCATATTAGAAGTATTTTTTCCATGCCAAAGGAGCCTTGTGTCAACCGCAAAGATCGTAAAAATTTCTTGAATTGAAGGAGTAACAAGGTCGTTCACATATATAAGGAAGATAATCGGGCCCAGTTCTGATCCTTGTGGAATGTCCCATAAGATATTCTTAGTGTGTGATACTTTTCCGTTTGATCTCACTAACTGTTTTTTTCACTTATGTAAAACCTGAATCAGTCATTACACACTCCTCTGAAGCTACACTAGTCCAAATTTTGCATAATGAGTTAATCATTCACACAATCAAAAGTTATGGAGAAGTCACAGAATACTGCAGCTACAACCTCGCATTGTTGAGATGTGTGTAGACATGTTCAAGAAAGGAAAATATTGCATCATTCGTGCCTTCTGCCTTCTGAAAGCCAAATTGAGAGTTGGTTAATATATTGTATTTGAAGAATGTTGAGAGCACGGAAATAGGTCTAAAGATATTTGCATCTTGCATCTTCTGCATTACCGACTTTGAAAATAGGAATTACAGGAGCTGTTTTAGACACGGAGGCAAATTTCCAAGGATTAATTCATAGCCATTATTACTGATGAATATTTCGAAGGACCATCTATTTGCAATTACAGAGAAACTGAAAGAGTCTCAATATTGGCAAGGACAATTTTCTATCCACTCTTTTCAGCTCCTTCTTCAATTGTATATTGTGATATTGAGACCGTTCCTTTGGTATGCAGAACACTGTATTTCTACTTTTTACTCAGGTCATACTCGAAAATATATTTGTTGGGTCAACAAGCTACTGTAAATTATCTCACAAATAATTATATGTGATTAAAATTGACAGTCACAGCAGGTTACATGAATTATGATCAAATTCAATTAAATTTTTCACGGTTCTCATTGATTAGATGGGTCGTTATTCAATTGGTAGAATTATCCCGTCAAGAAGAGTTGATTTGATTACTGATAATGAATGATGTGGGTATAGTTGATTGTCTTTCAATTGAAGAATAAAACTGAAATGAATGAAGACCGAAACAATTCAACTAACGTTCATAGTATTTACCAATAATCAAATATTATGAATATACCTTTCTAAGAATAGTACAGATTTCAGGAATGATAACAGTAACTGAACCTGTCGTTGTACTTTTCAAATAATGTTTTGAAATGTTGCATAAAAGCATTTTCGGTGCATTCATCGTTCACATTCGTCTAATAGATCTATATTCTAATCTATAGACTATCTTCTGATGACATCCGTAGTTCGTGAAGTAAGCATCGTGAAAAGTGTTTCTGTTCCAGACTATCTCCTGATGACACATTTGATTAGTAAAACGAGCATTGAGAAAAGTGTTTCGGTTATGGTTTTAGAGAATGAATGATTTACTTCAGTCCATTTAACGCAATAGGTTTCCATTTCACTTTCCAATAATGTTTGCATCTCCAATAATGAAACTTCACAGTCGATGAGAGAATTGATTTCTCAAAATCTATATTATTATTCAAAAATGATAAAAATTTTCGATAGGAAAAACATAGAACTTCAACAGTTATTATGTGTTTGTAATATAAAAAATCAAATGATTACCTCTTCAACTGTTGCTGTTCGACTACTCAATTCTCTCAAGAACAGATGAAACTGAAGCACTGTAACTACATGATAGTATCTACTGATGTTTTCTTCCTCTTGGAAACCAATGAAATATGTTTTGTTCTTTAATACATCTCTCACACATAGCTCCTCGAGAAATAAAACATATTGTATCAGGAGTTAAACCATATTATCTGCAGGCATTATAAATGCATTAAAGTTCGAATGTGAGGTGACTTTGATGCATGCATGTATATACACTAATGGAAGAAGCTTTTGGAATCCTTTGAAACTGGGTATGACGAGCTGTGGCGAGTCACCCGCAGACTCAAGGTGAAGAAGACTGCTCCCTCAAACATTCACGGAAAGCGCGAAGTGTGCTAATTCCCCGCGGAGAAAACGTTGGCTTTTGCCGACTCGATGAAACATCAGTTCCAACTTAACATCGACGACTACGATGATATTGTTCGCGATATGCTGTTGGAAGATCGGGCTTCTATGGAAGAGCTGAAGAGTTATATCAGGGCTGCAAAGGTCAAGAAAGCTCCGGGGGTCGATTCAATAACCAATAGGTTGTTGAAGAGGCTCCCAGACAACTACTTCAAAACCTAGTAAAAATAATACCAGTTCGTGGGCCCTCAGATACTTCCCAGAAGGTGGAAGCATGCAATCGTCGTCATGCTCCCGAAACAGGGTCAGAACCCGCTGTTCCCACAGAACTATCGCCTGATCAGTCTGCTTTCGTCGGCGACTAAGCTGGCTGAAAGAGTCGTTCTGCAAAGGCTCAATGAAGAAAATGAGTACGAAATATTCTGCCTAACGAACAATTCGAATCAGGAGAGACCACTCCACCGAGTTACAGGCTCTGCAACTGATCGAAAACACCATTCAATAGCTGAACAACAACCGTAAAGTTAACGTTGTCCTCTTAGACATCTCGAATGCCTTCGACCGAGTATGGCACGTAGGTCTTCTACACAAACTAGTCCTGTTCGACCTACCTCGGGGCCTGATCCGTTGGATTGGGTCTTTCCTGAAAAACAGAACATTTAAGGTTAGAGTAGAGGGCTCACTGTCTGAAAACAGAGATATCCTCGCCAGTGTGCCACAGGGAGCTGTGCTCTCCCTCACGTTATACTCGCTCTCCACCAGCGACCTCTCGAGGTCCAAGCGTGTGGAGGTATTTCTATACGCCGATGATATGGTTTTCCTCTCATCTTTCATGGGTCGGGAGCTCGGTTTCGTATACGTGCTGGACGACCTCGAGCACTGGTACTTCGAGTGGAAGATCTGAGCGAACCCAGAAAAGACTCAGGCGACGACCATGGGAAGAACGATATCTTCTATGGCTAGGAAAGTGAGGGTCTCTGGAGAAGAGATCAACTGGCAAGCGCGGGTAAAGTAACTTGGCCTTCTAAAAGACCGTAGTCAAAATTACTATAATACGATGTTCAAGCCTGTCATCATGTATGCTTCAAGCGTCTGGGGACAAGCGGCTCCGTCTAACATCTCCATTCTGGAGAGACTACAAAATGAGCTAATACGGATGATTGTGAATGCTCCGTGGTTCGTGCAGAATGAAGCTATCTGCAGATATTTGTAGCTACCTTTCATCAAGCAGTCCATTTAGTCAAAGAATCGGCGAGTTGTTGATTGCGCAAGAACTCACGATAATCCGTTAGTTAGGGAAGCTACAGACTATGCTGTAGACGACCTCTCGGGATTCATAAGGCCTCGACACTCTGTCGAATGAATCAATCATGTCCCTCTTAAACAGATGAACAATTTCTCATCCATTTCACCCCAGCCAGGTAGGGGTACACCGTGAAGGGCGGCACTGATGTCTGAGGACATCAAACGCCAATCGAAAGGGTAAGGAAGCCAGGCTCCAACCTGTTCGAAATCAAAATGGTTTTGTATACAGTGGCATCGTTCTGATAAGTATCTACACTATTGTGTATATACGTATCATTATTGTGATTTGTATTTTTTCATCTACCAACAATCACTCTATGGTGAATTTCTTCAAAAATTGGATCGCTATCATAATCCTTATGATTGTTAATGTGGCTATATTACGCACAAGTAGCAATTCCAAAGGATTGTCGATTCCGACTTCAATGTCTCCTTCCTAATACAGATTGCCGATTCCGACTTCAATGTCTCCTTCCCAATACAGATAATTGTGGAAAAATAGTTGTCTTTTTTGTATAGAAAAGAACAAGTGAGGGCCAAAAAGCTTTTTGTTTCGCAAAAATTATTCTCTGCTAAAATTATACTACTTTCAATTTAAAATATGTAGTATTTTGATGAATAATAAAACTACTATTTCTCTGATGTATTCAGTAAAATCATTTGTACTAACTATATCTAGTCTCGTTCTGAAATCGCGGCGAAATTTTTCATTTCATTGTTATCTCACAGAACGCCAAGTCAAGAGAACTCAATTCAAAAAAGATTTCAACAGATGGCATTCATATTTCTGTGACGGAAAAGGCACAACGTTTCCTTTGTCAAAGATGTAAGGAATAATGCTCAGAATTATGATTTTACTTCCATTTACATACGAATCACAGCCGTGAAACATTTGAGGTAGAGAATCGAATCGTAACTGTCACGCGGATATTCACATACACTTTTTCGTTCAAATTTGTAAAGTAACCTTTTTATATTAGCAGAATCTGCTTAACTTCACTCTTGTTTTTTCACCAATCCACTCAAATGTTGCTTAAAGCGATAGTTGCTAAAAATCCAAAATATAATGTGTATGAAAAAATAATCTGAATGAATTTTCAAATTCGTTTCATAATACAGTCTCATCGCGTCTGTCCGTCTGATCGCAATAAAGTCAAAAACTATTGAAATTATTTTCATACAGTTTTTACCAATAGCGGATTGTTCAAGAAAAAGTTTATGTGTATAAATTACTCATTATTGTTTTGTGTGAATTGGTTGAAGCATGACGTTGTTAACCGTGATGTAGGTTACCCGTGTGGATTCTTCGAACTTCCATCAATAAATCTGTCCAATCCCAGTTGAAGATCTACTAAAAAGATCGCCGTGGTATATGTGTATCTTTTGAATATAGTTCATTTCAACCGTTGTCATGTTGAGAAAATTACTCCACATATTACTCCGCATCAAATTGAATACGTTTGTCTCTTCAAACATTTCAATCACATTATATTTGTCCTTTAAACTATAAAATTTCAAACAATTGAATTATTATCGCACAAAAAATGAATTCGGGATATATCACACATGAAAGGAATCATGAAAGCAGTCGCATTGTTACTCACCTATTTTAAAATTGATAGTTGTGAATATACTTTCTGAAGTAAATTTTATCGAATCTCATTATATTTGGTTAAATGATGGTGTGACACTATGACAGAATTTCAGGTGAAAGTTACAATATAAATTCACGTTAATATTAAATTCAATCAGCATGTCAAGGAACCATTACGTTCGAAGATATATACGGTAAAATGGATTAACAGGGTCTCTCGGTCAAAAAATCAAAAATCAAACTCTGCTTTACTTTACCAAGCCTCCGCTTCTGATGGGAAGCTTCTCCAAGGCCTATAATTTAATGAGCTGTGAATTTTTCCGCTATTGAATAACATTACAAATCATACTTACAGTAAAAATAAGTGAAAAACAAACAAGTTTTTTTCCACATAATTTCAAAGAGTTCGGAACCCATCTTATACTTCCTCCGCAATGCACAATGATTAGTCGCAATCCTTTGTTTGGAGGCATGTTAGGCGTACATATTCTCGAACCATCAGTCCACCTTTTCGTAACTGTGTCGTGACTGTCATACCAAGTTTCGTCCAAATAGAAAATTTGTCGTTGTTCTTGTCTATATTTAGTTATTTGTTCTGAGTAATTGTTAGGCAATGCCACTATTCTTCTGCTTTCCTCAACTGTTTGACATTTGTTTATCATTTTAAATCTGAATCCTAGTTTCTTCATTCACTTCTGAAGAGATTTGTCACAGCAGCTCACGTTATGGCTGGAAGTATTCCATTTTTTCCTTATGATTTCAATTGTAGGAATCTCATTGCTTTTGTCACAGTTTTGTGTTTTTTTAATGATTTTATCAGATGAACATCTGAAGGTTTTGGTAATCCCGCATCAAATCGCGTCTTGAGTTCATAAGGTTTGTTTTTGACTATTATACGTACAGTTTAGAAAGGAATTTCGGTCAAACCTGATATTGCTTGTGATAGTTTTTTTCCCTCGAAATCAAACTTGATATGTAGATTCTTATATACATTGAAACATACTCTCTATGGTTCAATATTCAAATGCATCCGAATCATATTCACTGGTATCTGTTTTTCGCATTGTTAACCAGCGCTATTGGAATCACTACACAGGAAACAGTCTGCATTGTTATCACACTCGTTATTACTATTAGTACTTGTCCAAGGACGCCACATTTTGAACAAATAACAAAAATTTCAAGTAATTGTAACTTCACCTATATCGAATTTCAACACTCAAATCGAAATCAGTTCCTGAACTGAACATTGACAACACAACTCATCTAACCATTCTCACATTCTATTGGTCACCGTAACATGACTTCAAATTTAATTTTTTGACGTTTCAGCCAATCATAAAACTCGATTAGTGAAAATTATTCAATACGAACCGCCAATTCTTCAGTCCACGTTGAGTAATTCGTAGCGGCATTATTTCTTTGTATTGGTTTTTTTGGCCTTTGAGTTTTCCGATAGCTTTAAGAATTACTATATCATTCACTCCGACTATACCTATTTGAATAGTAAAGATTGATGCAACCCAAACTTCACACCAGTTTTTCCTGAAAACGAGCTATTCATTCTATTTATTGAATGGCGCTTTTTGAAAATATGTTTTGATACTTGTTTCATATACTTTGGTGAAAGTTATCATATGAGTTGTGGTTATGAAATAACCAGAATGGTTTACTGTGAGACAAGATGCAAGCGTCAATGTCAATATTGCCGAGTCGCATCACATTCCCCCTCCATATTTCAGCCGGTTGTTAGACACTAGTTCACTCAGTTGAACCACGGCCTTTGTCTTAATTGGACTATGTATCTGCCGCTCGTCGCCAAGTTGTCGTTTTAAATAATCACGTATCGACGTGAAGTTTTAAGTGAAAATCGATTAACCCACAACAGAAACCTATTCTTTCTCACTACAAATGTCTGGGGGTGAACGATGTGACGTGCAAGGGTTACTAAGTGATTTAAACGGTTCAAAGACGAGCGAGAAGATATCGAAGATGATCCACGCCCATGACGTCTTTAAGGAAGCTCTGATGTTTGTTTTTCTGACATCCATGGAATAACTCTTGTGGTGTTCAGTATCACACGACTTGAGGGGGTTCAAATTGAATTTTGATAATTATAAATTGAAATTCTACATAAATGAAAATCATTCAAAGAATGTTATGAATAAATTACCATTTAACAGAAATATTATATTTTGCTTTCAATATAATCAACATTTTAGTCGTGACAAAATTTCGTGATTCCTTCTCTTAGTTTTCCGGAAAATTCTTAACAAGTAGGACAAACATCAAATTTCATTCTATTATAAAGTTCAGTCCTGTCCGTGATTCACTTTGATATTCTAGATAATTTCAGACGTTTTCAATGGATAGCGTTGAAGCACAAAACTTTCATTGTTCGTTTAGAGGAAGTGTCCTTTTTGTCAAAAGAAATTTGATATCTTTAGTCGAAATGTTTGACTCAAATGCTCACACATCTGGAAATTTCCCAGCGGGTATTTTTTATTCAGAACACAAAGAAATCGGTTGACGCTTCAGTGATTCGGGAATGATTATTTGGATAACTGAGTTCGGGAATTTGGCATAATTAAAAAAACAGATGAGTCCACTTCCAGATGGAACTTCATTATTCAAGTGTGTTTTAAGTGTGTTGAAGTAATATTTATCGTTCAGTTAATCCGAAAAAGTCAAAATTACTGGAAATCGATTTTGAAACTGAAAAAAAGAGATATTTCGTGAATTATTTTGTTTTAAAATTTTGTTTGTGAAAATGGAATTTTCCAGTGTTTATACTCTTCTGGTGAATCCAATTTATTATCATAGCAAGCTTTTTTCTTAGATTTCTAGTAACATATATGCGACTGATTATCCTTAGAATATTGAATATTCAATCGAAAATGAGATATTTAATAGTATTTTATTTGGAACAATTATGAAATACAAATCAATTCACAGAATTGAGTTAAAAAAATACCTCAGAGGTGCTGCTTCGTTCCCTCCTGTTTATAAAAGAGGGCATATGCCTGATCAGTTACAAGGGATTTTGGTGAAATTGGGGACATGTGTAAATCGTTGTATTCATGCCACTATATGGGTGTTTGCAATATGCTGTGTAATGCCAGCTGTAAGTAGTCCCACTGTAATTTGAAAGTGCACATAGATTATAACGACAAGGAGCCACATTGTCTACTGCATAATTAATCATATCTAATCCATCTGAAAAGAAATCAATGGAAACATTCAATTTGCTTCTGAATCTTTCCGTTGGAGATACTCTTTTTAAATGAATAACTATAATACGGGGAAACTCATAGATTGATAGGGACTTTGTACATTTTCTTCTTCCTTGCACCTCGATCACGTTAGTTTTTCATCTCCATCCAGAGTTTCCTCCCTTCTGAAGGAATTTAAGCAATGTAACAAACTCAATTGGCCAGTTCTTTGTGGTATGGGGAGAAAGGAATCTGAGGTTACTGATGAGAGTCCACAGTGTGTGCACTGCATAGTGGATTTTAATTGACCAACGAAATTGTCTAAAATCTTAGAGTTGTTCATATTCGAGTATCTCAGCCAGGACTCTTGTGTTTTTCTGCTGTCGCTCAATTTTTCATCAATCTCCGTTAAGATCGGTTCAGGTTTCTCAATAACTCTGTTGAGGTCCTCATGTAAACCTTTTAAAAATATCGAAGGAATTCCTGGGCGTCTTGATGGGCAGAACTCATGAATCAAGGGGCAAATCTTTGAATCTGACTTTAAAAATCAGACTGTGTTAATTACTCTTTCAGATGAATCTTCTGACCACAATTCCTTTGTAACTTCTGCGAACACTTTGATTAAAATACCTTTCCTATTAGAAATACTAATATTGATAACTTCCATGTATTCTTCCTTTTTCGAAATATGCCAACAACCATCTCGTATTTGATAAACGTTGGGCTATACTGTGCATGAAACGGGTGTTTTCGAAATTTTTCAACACATTAATCCCAGGAGTTCTGACCGAAGAATGTATACCCGATGTTTAAAAGAAAAATCTGTTTGAAATATGTTTTTCCGTTAACCAGCTGTCGCGCCCCTACGAACGACAACCCTCAGAAGTGGAAACTTGTGCGAGCTAGGGATTAACGAGGTCTTACCTTTTAGTGTGTGATTCCTAACACGGGCTAGACGATAACAAGTTAAAACCGATCGTTCAGACTAGGGCCTGAACCACCGACCAACACGGCAGTCAATTCGAGTAAGTGAACAAAGCACCCACGTTGAACTGCCTGGCTACCGACCTGGCTATAGATACAACGTTTGCTACTGCTGTCTTCTTCTGAGTAGTCACGGATACGATAATTCAACCCTTCATTGGATCAGTGAGATAAGGAATTCGAAGCTGAACTACTGAAAATTGAATTGGATATTAGTTATTTTGGGGACTGTGAGGGCTCAGCCAGGGGACTAAACTCAGCATCATTTAGATTTCCCACTTCTTCTTCTGTTGAAGCTTTATCGTTTTGCTGCGAGTTTTCCACCACATTTCACAACTCCAGTTCTTGCACTGTCTGTACATATTCGTTGCGTTGCGTAAAAACATGAGAATCAGTGCTTTCGATTGAGGAATTGTACCTAAATATAGAGCTGCATTTCCTCTTTGAATCAGAATGCTAATATTTGGGACATTCGTCTCTTTGGAGATATTAATGCCGATTTCATGAATGATCTCCAATGCTTGGGGGTCCAAAGTACCAAATGTTTCGATTCGTGATGCAGAAAAAATGAAATTATCTCCCAAATAATTGTATTTTCGTGTTTTTGACAATTCAGCTGATGAAGCTGCTGCACCGCTGGATACAGAAGTCGAAGGAACGTGACAAGGAGCCAAAGTATCGACGCTTGTGAAATCCCAGACAACCGGTTTTCCTTTCCGCCAAGGAATGAGAGTCATGCCATCTG
>WOGO01005842.1:0-12145 GCA_015342085.1 Leptinotarsa defecta
TTCATCATTAACAAGATCTCTGTATTTACCTGTGCTGCGTACTTTGCCACTTTCTTTTTGTGAGAAACCCTTTTTTGTCAAATTTAGTCGCTCCTCACTTTGCACCTCCGCTTTCAGAAAATCTAATAACAAACTGATAACAAATTGAGATAATTAGTGGAATTTTCATCTAATGAAATTTCATCCGTGATTTTAATTGAAACAGAATTGCGATGCATCTCCCATACCCTCAAAATATCTTCAGGAAGAGCAGATTCTACTAAAGGATATAGCATGGCTGCGTATTTATCAGATGTGACAACTAACGTTTCAAATGCCCTTAACTGTGTTTCTAGTTTGTCAAACAAACTAGAAGAGACATACCTGCATTATTTTTTGAAGATTGTTTCAATACAAGCCCTAGTAGCTCCCTGACATACACTTTTATAAGAAATTCATCTGTGGCAAACCTAGCTTTCAGTTGCTCGACCGCTTTGTCGTAATTAACTCCTGACGGTGGATAGCTTTCGACCAATTCTTGCGCCTTCGAACCCGGTTCCATTGATTGCAATAAGTATTGGAACTTATCTTCTTTGGCAATTTCTTCATCAACATGAATCTTATTGAATTGGCCTCAGAAGCCTATCCAATTCTTAACCTCGCCATTACACTTATGCTTGATGAACCTGTCGACTTATTCTGTTCGTGCAGTACGAAATAAGCTTTTGACTTGTTTCTGATGTACTTGGTACGGTAATATTCTGACGATGATAACTCCTGTTCAATTTCTTCATCGCCGGCGTTTGCTCTGACTAGTTTTGTAAAATTTGTTCATCCAACGCAGTAACCCTTTGGCCTCTATCTTTAATTTGATTCAATAACTCTGCAAGCTCTCCTTTCTGCAGTCCAACTTCGCTCAAAATAGTTTTGAGATCTTGCATGTCCTTTTCAAGCATTCGTCTGAGGAAAATCCTTGTCTTTTGAGTACTTTCAAATCTCCCATTGTCGGTCCTGTCATGGTCGCCACTAATGTAAGAAATGGGAAAAACTTGGGTGTGATACGAATGCAAAATATATTATTTATTAACTTTTCTGATAATAACTTGACAGTTCAAAAATTCATTATGATTAAAAAAAATCTCTGTTATAACAACTTATTCACATGACAATCGTTCCGATGAAAGTCTGTATAGAGGACGAACAGTTTTCATTTCCAACAACAAGAAAGGTATTTGGCACCATTCCTATTTAATTATAATATTGTTGATATCAAAAATAAAATTAATCATTCTCAAGATGTTTTCTGATGACTTAAATAATATGTAGACATACCTTTTACCTGCATTTGAATCGGTTAAATCCATACGAGTTCACGGTGTTGTGGTGAATGTCAAAATTGATTTTTGCCTTCGGAATGAATAAATCTCCAACAGATATTTTGTAGTCCTGCTTTGTATGCAGGACTACAAAAGATTTCACCAACATTAATTCTACTATTCATTCTACTATTCACTGAATATTGTATCAGTCATAAACATTCGAAATTCATATACATATATATAATATAGAAAGTGCAGAACAAATTTATACAATATATCGCGACTCTAAGTTGAATGTGTCTCTTAGTAATCAATGAAATTCGTTCAAACTTAATATAAACAGTCATTTTGATTAATTCTAAAATCATTTGTTCAACTATTTTTACTCAAGTTAATAATGAAATGCATTATATTTCATCAAGGTTAGTCACGAATGGGAACTCTCAGAAATAAGTTAGGAAATATTGATTTTCAAACCACAACCATATGCCCTTTTTTTCCACTGTGATTGAATAGTCTTTCTTGTACATCTTGTAATAATGTTATTATTTTACTACATTTTAATTCACTATTGTTTTAAATTCATATTATTATTTCTCGAGTAATTTAGACACAGAATAGTGTTAACGATCTAAAAAAAAGGTTCTACTGTTTTTCGATATTTCCACTTTTTAGTTGCAATTTTTCTGCACATTCTTCGATGTTCCAGACAATCAAGGTTGCAAGTGATGTTCGCGTCTCCAATCAAGTGGATAGCTCTTTTCTGGATGGAATCCAGCACTTTCAGATTATGCTTAGAGGCGGAACTCCAGGCGTGACAACAATACTCCAGGTTTGGTCTGAGAGTTATAAATCATCAAAAGTTGCTGAGGTGTACAGTTTTCTGGTTCGGAACAGTGTTCCAAGCTTTTGAGAAGCAGCCTTTGCTATTCCAGCAACATGATAGTTCTACTCATTGAATTGAAGCTATTTTGAATACAGGATTGATCTTCATTCTGAGAAGATAGATGTTCACTACAAATAGTCAGATCAGATCCGTTCTAAAAAAATATTTTGATTGTGGATCTTATTCGATATACTAAAATAAACATATTTATAGAAAAAAATCCCCATTTATGAAAAATTTGAAGGAATTATGATGTTTCTTTGAAAATTATTCACAGGATGGGAGTTTATTTATTGCCTAACAAAATATTTCGCATTAAGTTCATTCTCGAGTATGCCAAAATAAATACATTTAAAGAAAAAATCCCCGCCTAGAAGGATTTGAACGAATTATGGATTTTTTTTGGGAAACTGGGTAGGACTTCATTTTCTGTCAGACAAAAGGATATTCTTCGGTATGCCAGAAAGAATACATTTAAAGAAAATATCCCTGCACACAAAGATTTGAGAAAATTATGTTCTTTTCTTATAAATTATTATACAACGGTGTGGGGAAATTATGGATTTTTGTTTGCAAATTATTATAACGGTGTAGGGGTTAATTTTCAGCCCAACAAAATATTTCAACATATGGGTAATATTCAGTACGATAAAGTATATACATTCATAGAAACAATTTCTAATCAGCTAAAGATTTGAAGAAAATACGGAATTTTCTATTTATATATTCATATTAGGTGGTGGCTGCTTGTATGTCCGACAATATATTTTGACATATATTGTTTGGTACACTGAAATGAGCACATTCATAGAGAAAATACCCATACATGTAAGAATTGGAGGAATTATTGATTTTTCCTTGACAATAATTATTATATACGGAGTGGGGGTTGATTTAATACCTGACAGATTATTTCTACATTCAGGACTTGTTTGTTTATGAAAAAATATTCATTCACGAACTTTGATAGAGTTGATTTTTTTTCTTCAAAAGTTATTTTAAACATGGTGGGTACTGAATTTTTTGCCTGACAAAATCTATTGAATCATTTTGGGAGGCACTGATTACCTGGTGTCGCATATCGCTTCGACAAATCTAAGTTGTATTTTTTTTTCATATAAAAAAAAGCATATATTTTCTAAATACAGAAATACAGGAAAAGTTCCCAACATTTAGCATTTCTTATCAATTGAAGTATGCTAATTTTCGCAAATAATTATTCATAAGTATTCATTGATAACTTATCTGCTGATAAGAACTTCCTTAGTTGGTAAATAATACTCTGATACCGATACCGGAATACTACAGGGTTGCTATTTATTTATTCCAAGATATTTTGTTGTTTTTTAGCAAATCTTGTTTCTCAAATTATTGAGAATAGGTATACTTGTGTTTCAATTAGTTTTTTGACCTTGAAAATTGATTGTAATGTAGTTCATTTCTCATATACGACAATAAACATCGTTGGGTGATGACTGGTAAACCATCAAATTGATGTTTCCATCTGATGATAATTGTTTTGTATGGGCCAATGCAAGAGATACAAATAATTCTTTTTCACTATTGAGTTTTCATTGGTATGTGCGTTGGCTGCAAGAATGAAGGTTATATCTCGAAGTCTCAGTATTCTTTTTTCAAAATCTGATGTTTTTTAATATAAAAATACGAGAGAAATGAAAAATCATATTGGTAGATAGAGAATTGAAAACCCTTTTAAATGGGCTATTACATGCTCTATCGTTCTGTTAGAAAATTTCAAATGGCATGGTGTCACTTGAGTTTTTTCTTCCTGCTATTTTTATCAGGCCTATTTCACCAGTTTATTTTCAACTTTTACTGGAACCGAAATTAAATCTTAGTCAACTGGATGCCAAGACACCTTGTCTCATCCAAGTAGATCATAGAGACAAAAAAATGTTTTTAATACCCTATAATATTTTGTTGCAAGTTCAATTCAGAAATTTGAAATCAGAGTATATTCATACCATCGATTGAGAACGAAATTTGAGGGAACCTGGAATCATTTTCCCCCTATGTTGATCACAAATAACTATATTTATTGATAGAATATGAACTTTGATCTGAAAGGACAGCCTCCGTTGATAACCTAATGTTTCAATTTAAAAGAATTGTCAATTCACTGTAATTTCTGCCAGATTTTTGTAAAAATCATATTTTCAGACCCTGATGCTCCACAACAAACCAATCCCGATGGAATATTGCTCATGAGTATTTTCTTTGTTGCTGCTTTGTTTCTGTACTATTTGCGCCCAAGACGACAAGAAGTTGACGGACCATCCAAACCATTCAGTGGGGAAAATGTAAGCAGTACTATCAGAAATATATTTTTAATGTCGGGAGTAATACATTGCAACTATATATTGCTAAGAAGGTTGATGACAGCGGGTGATAAATCAGTACGTTCTGAACGATAAAAATACGGTGGGGCACGATTTTACTTTATTTCAATCACAGGCACAAGCAATCCCTATACAATGAAGATGTGTCAGTTTAAAAGACCCAGCCAGTCAGTACTTCTTTAGTCAAAAATTTGTTTTGGAAAATGAAGTAGGGAAGAAGAAATAGGTAAACAACATTTTCCATTAAAACAATTAATCTCCACATGGCGGTATAGGACACCAGGCTTATTGGAATTAGAAAGGAATTAGCACTTTGAGATGAAAATTTACATTGAAGATATTTTGTATACATTTTATGTTCATTTTGTCTCATTACATAATAACGAATGAATTTACCTGTGTATTTTAGTTCTGAGGCGATTTCCCTCCATGTGGCACTAGTAACATCTGTCTTGCTGTATGTGTCAATGTGATAATTCTAGAGACACTAATTTGTTTTAACCAAATCAATAAAATAAATCACAAAATTATTATTTCTTCTTTCTGTCGTCTTGTTACTGTTCGAAATATTGTAGGAAACTAATGGCAAGAGCAACCGGCAAGCAGCACTTCGAGAGATGTCACTTGTGATATGTTGCCTAATTATGGGGAGGTGAACCTGTTTTATAATCTTCCTTCAAAAGAACTATCTGTCTGTATCTGTGCTTGTTGTGTATTGTATATTGTTTACGATATATCGCATTTCGCTCAAGTGTTAATCATCATAATTAATGAAATTGTTGTTGAACTTGACACCTGGAAGTGATCACTGCAGATGGCCCTGTTAAAGCTTGGCTTGTATTCTTTAACTTGCGTTCAGATGTCTAATTGGTAACTTCAGTTTTATCAATGAGACAACAAAAATGAAACAAGGAACTGCATGAACATTTTAGAAAAAGTCTGACAATTGATATGTAATAGCAACTCAACGAAAGCCAAATCATTAAAGTTTTTTATATCTCATATAATTGTAATAATTATATAATACCATCTCAATAACTTTTTATTATGTCGTGTTTTGGCTGCAAAAACAATATTAACGACTCCGGAATCATATGGCCGGGTTCAATATTTTATAGTTTACAACTCTGAATTTGTGTCAATTCTTTCAACTCTCTGCTTTTCCATTAGATGATATCACATGGAATTTTTAGTTTATTTCAACTATATTCGATCAAGAGTCAAATGGTGGCCAAGTTTTATATTTTGATTAAAACTCTTAATCAGTCTAATTAATGAAATGATTCAAATATGTGAAATTTCTCAATTATTTTGAGTGGCATTAACAATTATGACTGGAATCATGATTGTCAAATGTGATAATTACACCATATCTCGCTTTGAAAAAAAGGGCCATTCTATGTTGCTGTTTTGTATAAAATATCAAATTACTTAATACTTATTTATTCAGTGTTCAATCAAGCACATTTGTTATGGTATACTCAAATTCTGAACTGGTACTTAAATTCTGAAATTCGTCTTCAATAGGGTAGCCAAAACATGAAAGGCCTTCTATTTTGTCAAGTGAATTATGACATATTGCTGTTTGGTTCAGCCGGTATTTCATAATATTTCATTTTATTCTTTTCAGAATCCCCATGGAGCTCCACCAAGCCCACCACCAGCAACTAACTAGTATCTGTGAAATTTACGTCTCTGCAATTGAGGTTAATTTAATCTTATTTTTTTGGGGATGGTCTCTCTTGTTCTTGTCATTTAAGTCCAAATAAAATAAGTGGGTGCTTTCTACTATAAACTTAAGTATTTCCAAATTCAGCTTTATTAATAGGCAATAAATGCGTTACATTCAACCATAGGTCTTGCACAGTGTTTTTGCAATATGCACACATTCCTTTCTGCACTTAGCGACGCTTTTCTCCATTGTATAAAATATTTGCAATATAGATGTAAATAAAAAAATAATATATTCAACATTGATAAATGTATAAAATTTGTATGAAAATAAATATATTTTAATACAGCACTATGGTGAATTTTTTAAACAATTAGGACCGTTTCGATTGTGTCAAAAATAAGATTTATCATTTGTTTTGGCTACGAATATTGGAGAAACATGTTTGGTTTATCCAACTCTCATAATAGAGGTATTCAAAAATATTTTCGACAGTAGAATATTCAAATCGTTTTCTTCTGTATGTACATTAGCAGCGTCTTTCTTTGGTTGGTTTTCCAATCTTTATCCCACCATGAATGAATCATACTTAAGATGCGGAGTTGCTTTTTAGGGAATGTGATCATATTCCTACTGCTAATTGTACATTTACTTCCTGCTTGATAAACAAACATCTTGATCTTACAAAACGCGATCTTCCCAATATTCTTGTCTTCTATGTAAAGGTACATGAAAGTAGCTGGTACAGCAACTTTAAAAAAATACAGTGAGTTAATAGTTTATTATTCAACCAACGTGAAATGTGCCCATTACTGGCGAGAATGAAGGTAGTCGACTCGAGCAGAAAGCGAGTGTTGTGAAAATCATCAAGTGGTAGTGGCCATTTCTTTGTAAGTAGAATATTATACTTTTTCTATGAAACATCAGGATAATTTCAAAATAAGATTAATTTTTGAAGGATATCTCAAACGAGAGTAATATCAATGAATATTACAAAAAACATTAAAAAAATATTTCCCATTTTTGTTATTTTACTTAACAGTTTGGGAAATAAGGGGATGAGAAAATTGAAAAAGTGCTGTTGGTATGGATTGGATTCACGACCACCGGTATTCAAACCCAAAGCTGTACCGCTACTCCACGTAGATCCTTACAAATTAGCTAATTGAGTATCTAATCAATCTTATTTTATTGTTCACATATAGTCAGTGGGCATACTTGAAGACTGGCTTAAATAAAAACATCTAAAAGAACAATTTGTTCAGGCCAGTCTCAACTCCCTACACTGTAGATTAATGGACTGACACCTATCAGAAAACAACTACTCCCCTGGCTAATATCACGAAGGGCGTTGAATTATATCCGACAGGTGTCAGTGCAGGATTCTTCACAGAAGTTATTCCTGAATATGCTGTTGGCGATACAACTGCCGCAATAGATTTTCAATTATTGGAACACACTTGCAGACCGGTTTCGGGCCACTCGTCAGTGCAAGGTAGTGTATGTATATCATCAACATAAAGTCGATGATTTCCGATAATTGAAAATTATGCGGATATGCAGTTGGTTACCTCGTTCACATGCAGATGGGGCGACAACAAACCTGTTGTTTGTTGTATGCTTCAGTTTAGTTCGAGGAATGATACTCTGAAGGAATTTGATTTTCAATTATCGGAAATCATCTACTTTATGTTGATGATATACACTACCTTGCACTGACGAGTGGCCAAACAACCCGAAACCGGTCTGCAAGTGTATTCCAATAATTGAAACTCTATTGCGGCAGTTGTATCGCCAACAGCATATGCAGGAATAACTTCTGTGAAGAATCTAGCACTGACACCTGTCGGATATAATTCAACGCCCTTCGTGGTATTAGCTAGGGGAGTAGTTGTTTTTTGATAAGTGTCAGTCCATTAACCTACAGTGTAGGAAGTTGAGACTGGCCTGAACGAATTGTTCTTTTATATGATTTCATTTTATTGTGTGATGTACTTTGTCCTCTAAAGACAAAGGAAAATGTGAATTACGAATCATTTTCCCTACTTACCTAACAGGGAACACTAAATAAGTAAGAGAGATGACATCTCCTCTTACGAAGTCACCATCTATGGGATCAACAGAGTACTAAATCCTCGAATATTGAAGATAAAGGAAGGTCCCAAAATAGTCAGTTGCAAAGCCAAGCTTCGACATCGACCACCGACGAGATTCGTCCTCGAGCTTCCACTACAGCTTTTACTGCAAGGCAACTAGTTCATCTGGGGAACCTCGTTTAAGTTTGACCTTCCAGGATTGACTTCTCTGTCGATCCCATAGATCAGAGGTTCTCAAACTTCTCAAGAATTAATCATTTTCTAGCGCCCCCCAATTTTTTTTACTTTACTATATCTTAAGAATCACAATCGCAGTCATTATTTCAATAATTGAATTATTTATGTGTGTCATGTGAAAATAAGACTTTCTGATGAGTGTAATGTAAAACACCATTTTGTAATATTAGTAAAACTTCATTTCATGTTATTAAAACAAACATTTCAATAAATCGAGATTGGAGACTAGAAACTTCTCGTTTCGCATTGAAGCTTACCGCCATCTATTGTATAATTTGACAACTATCGGACAGGAAATAGTTACCGTCTAGTCCCCTAGATGGCTTAACGCGAGGAAACGCGCGTTAAGCGTCAAGGAGCGGTAAAGTTTTTGTTAAAAGCAAAAAATAATTTTAAATTAGCCATCGCCCCCCCCCCTAAACCGCATGAACGCTCCCCAATCTTCTCTGTGCCCTTTACTGCCCCCCTATAGGCCTTCAACGTCCACAAGGGGGCGTTATCGCCCACTTTGAGAAAGACTACCATAGATGGAGTCTTCGTAAGGAGAGACGTCATCGCCCTCACACAGACTTGTTCCTCAAGGACAGTTGAGTCCAGCAATGTATTTGTGATTCAGCCTAGCAGCATTAATGAGATCTATGGTCGGTCGAAACCGCCCTGTCTGGAGTTGAATCATAAATGTGTTGTATTTGGGCTGTCGTCTTTGTAAGGAGAGATGTCATCGCCCTCTCTACTCCTTTAAGAACAGTTGAGAACCTATATGATCAAGAATATTTCACAATTTCCTAGAATTTTGGTCCAACTAGTTGCTATTGATACTTTTGAAGTGAAAAATCTGCTTGTATAGGAGGTAATTGAAGACAGTCATGGAATATATTATTTTGAATGTTCATTATAGGTTATATCATTATTTCCACTACTGCCTGAATAAATAGTCCCAACACGGGTAAACCCACAAGAAAATGGAACTCTAGACTATTAGATATGAACATTTTCTTATTTATTATAACTTTCAAATGATACTCAACACATATTGTGACATTTGAAAAAATTACACAATTTCCTCACCAATTGAGTAAAAACAGACATAAGATATACCACCAGATTCAACTTCTGACCATATAGAATGAAATTTCATAACCGGAGATAATTTGTTGTTTGTGGTCTGCAGATTTTTATACCTGACTCATAGAAATAATCGTATCTTTAAGCTAGTGATTAGAATTGTAAAAGAGTTGTATTATATCTGTTTAAAATCTGTTTTTCCGTTAATCAGCTGTCGCCCCCATACGAACGACAACTCTCAGAAGTTGATGAACGTGTGCGAGCTAAGGACTAACGAGGTCTTACCTTTCAATGTGTGATTCCTAACACGGTTGCAGAATAATTCCAGCTTCAATCAGATAAATTCTCTTGAGAAAAATATCTGGTCGAGGCGGGAGTCGAACCCACGGCCTTCCGATCGTGAGTCGGACACACTACCACCGCGGCCAATTCCACAATAAATAGGATAGATAATGCAAAAACGAAATGAAGGAAAATTGGTCCAAAATAAATAATTCAAAACTCTCTGCTCAAATGAATAAAGATCCCATGAATTCTATTACATGATAACTAAAATTTGACCATAGATATTGTAACATATGCGTTACAAATACAAGAAAATAAATTTCTTGTATGGAGGTGGTATGGCTGAAACACCTGTAGGTGTTAGTAGAAGCAATAAATAAGTCTTTCAAAATAGGCGTGTTTCAATCGTGTCCTAAAACTGCAGTCATCATCCCAATGCATAACTGTACAAACCAGCTGATTTTCGCTTCACTCCAAATTAATAGAAAAATTAGTTATGAAGAGAATACTAACATTTTTAGATCAACATAGTATTTAGTCGAATTCTCAGTTTGGCTTCCGATCAAAGAGAAGCACCAATGACGCAATTTTCAATTTGCTGAATGATATTTATATAGGATGGAATGATTATGAAGCTGTCGGAGCTGTGTTCTGTGATTTCTCCATAGCTTTTGATTGCGCCATGGAATACCGCTCCGAAAACTGAACTGTTATGGGTTCATAAGAATAGCAAACAAATGACTGGAATCATATCTCTCCAAGAAAACTCAAATTGTTGAATAAATACTCTGATCCTTCAAATTTTCAATGTGTTGTCCCACCAGGGTTCTGTACTTGGGCCAATCCTTTCCTCATTTATCTGAATGATATTGGTAACTTAAACATTCAAGGATCATTTACCATGTTTGAGAATGAATCTACGTTAATGTGGCATGAAAATAATATTGAACTTCTAAAAGCATACATCTCCAAGGATCTGAAAATGGTCAAACAGTGATGCGATTCAAATTTACTTTGTTTTTATATTGGCAAAACCAATACATTGACATTTGAATTCATCTATAATGATCTTTAATCTAGGCACTCACAACGTTATCAACAAATCATGTACAAAAGATTTGGGTATTTACTCAGATGAAAAGTTAAATTTTGAGAAACACATAGGAAACTTGAATAAAAAACGCCTCAGGCTGCTACGCAGTTAGAAGATAAACTAGAAAGCTAGGCTTCAACTCAGGCAGAAAGCCCAACTTCTCACTTATTGAATCCCACCTAGATATGAGTATGATATTGCTTTTTGGGGGTTTTGCACGAACCAGTTGATGAATTTGAAATATCTGTCTCAGAAGAAAGCAGTTCGGTACATTTTCAGAAATAAGCGCAGGGCTCACTGCAAAACTCTGTTTATTAGACATGGAATACCAACTCTGTGCTCCATATTAATCTTGGAAACGGTCTACCTGATACATAGGCCCAACATGACAATAACTATCCAAAGAGCATAGAATACATGTTGAAATGAAGATATTTCTTATTCTATACCTATAACATCTTTAATATATCTATTGAAGGAAATATTCAAAGTTTGAAGTAACTGTAATTTTCTGAATTTTTTCTAATATTGTACCTACTTCAGTCATAAACAAGTCGACCATGAATGAAATTTCGATATTATAGGGAGACGCATTTATTATATTTTCAAAGAATCTTCAGAGAAAAGAGCCGATTTTTCATATGTAATAGTGATGGACATAATCGAATGATTCTGAGAATCGAATGATGAGTATTCAAGTGATCCCAAAAATCGAAATATCATTTGAATGAAATCACTCGGATACTACGTCACTCGCCATTCACTGATTTAATTCGAGATCCAACGATGCGAGCAATAAGCACGCAATCATTCGATGCTAATGAGGTCATGTGCCATGTGAAATGCTCACATTAATTCGCATTAAGGTTGCTATTCGTTTGAAGGCGCGAATCGTGAATTGGCTACATGGCGAAATTCAGAATGAACTGGATTATTTTATGAGTTAGGATTGTTTGAATTCTTTGTTCTTTGTCGCACTAAGAAAACAAACAGAGAGCAATAAAATTGAAACAGTGGCAATAATTTTTCAGTTTGCAACGAAATTTCTGTTATTACTCATATATTCCACTATTTTTTCTACTCTTACTTATTGTGTAGTTGATACCTTTATTCCATTATTATTACTGTTTTGATATTGAACAATGCGGCCTGG
>WOGO01005843.1:0-12145 GCA_015342085.1 Leptinotarsa defecta
GACTGGTTTAAGTTCGACGATAGTCGTGTCACGAAGTGTTCTGGCGATGCATTGAATTTATTGGAGCCTCAAGAGACACCCTACATTTTGTTTTGAGAGGACATTGTTAGATCAAGATCTTCAGATGATGTGGTTCTGCAGGTTTTTTTCCTGCAGCTGAAAAAGCAAATGCGCCACTGGAATCAATGAAGTCGCCCCGGAGCGCCAATTCATTTTTATTGTTGTTTTTATTTTATTTTTATCGTTGTTTTATTAATGAAATTACTTATTTGAGTTGTTACCTAATATCACAATAGGTACTTGATATTTATGTAATAAACCAAGTAAATCACAAAGTAAGTCACGAGTTATGACATGATTAGGCACGTGGACTCGGCAAAATGTCTTAGTCGCTTGTATGAAATTCAACGCGCCGAACATGACCGATCACAGCGCGGGAACTTCCGAATGCAGTTTCGGTTTCGGTCGTAGTTTCGGCAGGTTTGTCGCCGAAACCGAAAATGAACCGAAAGCCATTTTTGCCGAACCTCGACCGAAACCGAAACCGAACTTTCGATCGGACACTAATTTTTAGTCTTCTGCAAAACATAGCTTGTTTAAACTTCAGAGTTGCTTGCATACTATATCGATTTTAACGTGATTCATCTTAATAAATAGTACCAATAGCCGCGACATGCAGAATGGCTTCTCTAAAATGCCCCAACCACTGCTAGAAGATTCTTCCTATCTGTGCATTCGATATGAACTTGAAAATCTTCTAATATTCATGAACGTTTTAGATGTTGATGATCTCTCCATCACTTTGGTCGGAAGGGATGTTTTTGAAAGGGTATCATTCTCTGTTCTGCAGAAGTTTGATAACAGTTTTGAGGACTAACTATGTCTACCCTTCTCTTTTGGATAATATGAAAAAAGATGTCGAAAAATTATTGGCAATTCGAGAAATCTCACAGAAAATACCTGGATGATGAAGATGAACTAGCGGGTGTTTCTTCTTGAAGTTGAGATTATCTGAAAAGAATTTTGTTTCCTTCGTAAACAGTTTTTTGTCCCGAATGCCGGATACAAAAAGTTAGCAGCGACCTCATCTGGAAAACCTTCAGCCGACTTCCAAATGAAGTTACCATTACGTTAACCTCATTGTGGTCGATAATAATCAAGTCATTGTCGCAGCGAATCGACATCCGGCAGAGAAAAAATCTTACGTTTCTACAAGCGAACTTTCGCCGACATTTACCGGCGAAACAAGCGCATTAAGGCAATTCGACAATGAATTAATCGAGTTACGTACATTAAACAGAGGGCGCATCGAACGCCTGTCGGGGACGAGAGAAAAAACGTCGACGCCGCCGCTATGCACAACAGGATATGGATGCATTTCCGTCCTCAAAGGGGTTAGTAATTATGGCCTCTAATGTGATTACTTCGTTTCTGAACATAGTCCATTAGGCTCTTGTGTCGAGTAATAATTCCATATCGCTCATGCCAGCTTCACACAAGCAGCCAGAAGCCCTTAGTGACAGTTTGCTGCGGAGATTTTCAGTTTTTCGCTTCTCGTTAACTTCGGCGATCGTTTACAAGATTACTGGACTTCGCGAATGCCCATACAGAGGCGTGCGCTATTGAAAAATTAGGGGCCAATGGTCAACATAGTTGTGTTCTTTACGTTTATGATGGAATTGACCTATACTTCATGAAAATCCATAACTAACGTATTCAAAATACACTTCATTGTGGGGAATTCACTAAAATGTTTTACAAAAACGCTACACGTGCTTCGCCATACAATGGCGACTTTCTACGACAAAACGATAAAATTGAAAAAAGGACCGATGACAGAAAATACTGAAAATATTTTAACGATATCCTTCCTGTTATGTGCAAGGAGTTCAATATATCTCCAAAGAGTAGTACTCACTACTACAATTTCTCTTTTCAAATGAATTTAAAAAAAAATATTATTCATTCAATTTGAAATTTCATATAATACATGGCTACTGACTTGAATTTTTCTTGAGGAATTTTTACACAGTTGTCTCTCTCTCTCTCTCTCGTCTGCTTTGAATCTAGAAACTTCGAAATTCATTTTGAATGCAAAATAACGGATCTTTTCACGGACTTAAAAAATATACCTGAGTATAAGATATAAGATACTAAAAACCATACAGTGAAATTGAAAAATAGTCGACTAGAATAGAAGTTTGTGAAAACAAAACTCAATCGAATCATTAAAACATTTCAAACAAACTCTGCCATCAACGGAAAATCATCAAAAACTGACAACTAAATGAATTCGTTATTTTTCATCCCTGCTCTCGCAATCCACCATTATTTACAAACAACAAACGGAATTATAAAATATCCTTTCGATAACAATAGATGTTATAAATCATGGAAAATAGAATAGCGAATTTTGAAAGGTCTTTATATTTTTCATGTTCTGCGGTCGTCTCGTTGCTTTGCGCCGGGCAAAATAAAACCTGCAGATCAGATATGCTCCAGTAGAACTAGTCTCAAAATATCAGGAAAGAGAAAATTGTTGAAATGATTATTCAATTCATTAAAAATGCACGTATGAGTCTCGTATAATAAATTTTGTATGAAAACACAAAAAAGAAACAGTACGGTAGCGTTTTTCTGAAATAGCCCGAGAAATTTCATGCCATAAATCTCATTGACATTTGTCCACGTGTTTGAAAGAATGCCAAATTGATGGTAACTAGATAATGTGGACCAACAACCGTACATTGGTGCACCGTACTTTGCGCTGTACCATACTTTGATGGAAAAATGAATGAAACTGGATAATGAGGACCAACAACCGTACTTTCATGCGTCACACTGGGTTCCCTGTATACTGGGCAATATTACAACAAAACCCAATACATTCACATATAACACCTTCATGTGGAAAATTTTTGGTATTTCCAAACCATCGGTATATATCTCCGTTATATTCAACAAAACAAGTTATTAGCCATGCTAAACAAAGTTAAAGTTAGTTTACATTTCATTCAGAAAATATTCTAAACAAAAACTGTTCCACATTTATATCCAAAAGACCTAACGCCTCTGGAGTATTACTTTTTATATCGATTTAAAATTATTAAAAAAGGAACCAAACATCCAATATAGAAGTGATGCATTCGTTGAAACAAATTTACGACGCATTATTTCCCGCTTCGGGTTTTCTCTTTTTCAATCTAGCTTTAACTGTGGTAATAGAAACGAAGTTTAATAATAAATTAAACCTATAGACGTATGTCATGTTCTGTATGAAACTATATGACTGGAAAGAAATAAGCCTCGTGTTATCGCGTTAAATTGAAGCGAGGGCGAACTATATTTCTAAATACGCCACTTCCAAATTATGAAAAGGTTCGGTTTTTCACAGTACATGATTTATACATTTTTCAAATATACAGAAAACAGCTTATCTCCAATTGATCCAATTAATAATTTTCCGAGTTATTTTGAAGTAAAAAAAATTTTTGCGAAATTGCTATTTTCATTTCAAGCTCTTCAAACCTAAGCAATTTTAACCGGTCGACATTCTAGAGCATATTACAAGTACATAAATCAAGTAATTGTGAGGTAATAACGATTATTTTCAATCGGAGTGGAAATGAGGTTATTTTCACATATTTTGTCCCCAAAAGTGACCAACATCATTTTCATCGCTTGGGTAAGTCGAAACATATTATATTGTCTTTCAGAAAAAACTTCATAGAACAGAAGTTGCCGGATCTATTTTTAATGAAACATTTTTCATACTAGAAGGGATGACATCCATACCCAGGATAAAAGCAATCCCTGGTAGAATGTTAACTTTGTAGTAGGGTGCTGTTAGGAAAAATTATACTATGTCGCCATATTTTATTTCCAATGATTGGACTACCATCCGAAAATTCGACGAATCCCATAATGGCGTCTTCCAGACCAAATAAATCACCCTCCAAATTGAAGAAGAGGGTGGAACCGTATCTTGTTCTCTCCCCCATCGCACCTATACCAGATCAAATTATTGCACACGTATTAACGTGACGCGGGGTTGTTTATTCTTGGGTTAGAAGTTCTAATCTTTGCGCCACACTTTGGCGCCCTCTTCTGGCATTAATATCTCGTGATTTACGCGATGTGCATTATCCACGGCATTTTCCTCTAATTACTTTATTAAATTCACCTGGTGCAGACGCTCTGCTGTCTCGCTCGAGAAACAAGCGGTAGAAGACGAAACAAAATCCAATCAACTAATTCCGTCACGTTTAACCTTAGTTTATTTCTGGGGTTCGGTAGTCCGATACGACTGGAAGTCACTTTTGTCCCCGAAATTATAGTCTCCAACTGATAAAGGTGTGAACATCGAGAGGTTCATTACTGGCTTTCATAAATGAATGTTTGGCATAGGTTATTTTGATACACTCAGTATCTTTGGTTACCCCTATAAGTGACCTTAATTGAGCTCGTTGTCATCTCAGTGCTTTCTTTAAAAATGTATAGTCTTCTTCAACAAAATAATCGAGTTGAAGTCTAACACAGGTAGATTCATTTGGTTTTTCACTTTCCATATAAAATCAATCGATGGGAGGAATCCTGAATCCTGGTGGATGGCCCTAGAAAAGTTTCAGAAGAGTGTGTTGAAAATCGGTAGACGACACCTATATAGTTTGCAACCAATTAGATATAAACTGGACGCCGTTTTGCGATATCTCAAAAGCGTAAGAGCATCCATAGATTCACAACGGAAAACGCATCTCAAAATTATTTGAAATTCCTGGACGTGATGGTGAAGAGGGCTGACAAATGAAAAACATCTGTCTACAGAGAACCAATTTCCACTGAACCTTTATCAATTTTCCAAGAGAGAGATAGAGAGCAATCTTTAAGGCCCTAATTGATGTTGCATTCAGCCTCTGCAACAAAAACTACAGTAAAATGGAAAAAGGGAGTTTTTTCTTCAGAGGAATTAGTTAATTGGGAAAAAGTTTGAGGCTTTTTACTTCTCCATCATCATACATAAATCTCAGAAGTAGAAAGGCAAAAAGAATTCTTCCTAATGAGCAAAGTATCTATAGGAAACTGTGCTACATCAAAATGAATAAAATGGATAAAACCTGTTACAATACATAGAAAAAAGTCGTACAGGAAATAAACGCCATTCCTTTGTTGCAATGAGAATAATTGGATCTGAGTACAGCAACAGACTTTGCTTCAGATTCGAGCACATCCATTGCAGCCTCACGAAAACTAAGTAAACTAACGCGGACGTCTAAGAGGCAATTGAAAGGGTGTATTGGTGAGTAAAAAAATAGCCAACCATCGTGAGGAAACCAGTATATTGAGACTATCAGATATAGTTTGGTCCCACCAGCGTCAAGTGGTTCTGAACAGAAATCTGAGAACTGGTTCAAAGTGAAATTCAAAGAAGCTGCGTACTGATAAACGACGCATCCAACCAGATTAATGTGAAGATACCCATCTTGTTTCTACAAAAATTCTATTCTATTTCTATACCTTTTTATTCCACTGAGGATTCAACATTTAAGAACAAATTATGCGGTTGTACGTATTTTGTATCTCTCAAATGTCGAATATTTAGGAAGTAACCCTGATATCCAGTGATTCTACTTCTCTTATGATTCATGCAGACTCAACATCATCTTTGCATTTCCGCAAACGCTAATAACGATCATCAAAGACGATGTTAAACGCCACAAAATAAAAGAGAGCATTATTAATGTGTATTCTGCATCCGTTCGCAAGCAACGGTGACCCGAGTATTTTATTAAAATTTAACATACGTATGTAGCTTTCTTAATTTATAAGACACTCGGCTTTATTCGAACTCTTTGCCATTAACATAAAAGGTTGAATTACGGAAATGGCGAATATGACGAATGAGTTCCCACTCTTAATATTTTCAATTGTGCCATGTTTTATTCATCTTGCTCATTTGTATACATTTGCACGTCGTATGCATTGCGTGGAATTGGTCGGGGGCCATTTATTGAAAAGGGGATTCGTATATTTTGATTTCCCAAGTGATATTTGAAATATGATAGTTGAAATGTTGGAAAGGCCAGTTTTTCGACTTTTTTCTCGAGACCTAGTTTTTTCTAGATTTTTTTCAAGAAAGAAACTCAAGCACTATACGAAAATCCTTGAGGTGCCTGTGGATTTGGATTTTATTCTTAAGGGCGGAGTTCCATACAAGAGAACAATACTTCAAAGATCTGGTTTGAGATTTATAGACCATCAAAAGTTGATAAGGTGTGTACAGTTTTCTGGTTCGCAACAGTATTCCAAGCTTTTCAGAAGCACTCCTTGCAATTTCTGCGACATGATTGGTGTCCATTTTAAACCCCAACAAAATTATCGAAGCAGAAAGCGGAATTATCTGTCCTGACATAATATCTTCCAGGAAGCTGGAGAGCCAGGCACAAAAATGATCTGACAAGCCATAGTATCAAAGTTTGGCCAGCAAAACCTCATGCCACACAGAGGCGTTAGAAATATCAAGAGCAACAACTCTTGACTCTTCATGTTTCTCGATTGCGTTAAATATGGGTGACATATGACAGAAGATATCTCGAAGTTATTGGACTTGAGTTAAAAACTTGAAAAAATTGATTTAGAGATCAAAGTGGTGATCTCTAGAAAAAGTAGATGTGAATGAATGTCATAAGTAAATTTTCAGTGAAACTTTTTCTCTCCTCAAATCACTATCCATGTTCTCTCACCCTGTGTACGAAGAACAAAGCCCAACTACGAACTGCCTCGTAATGCGAAATGATCTGCCTTGCTCTCTGCGATATTATTGTACATACATTCTCTGGCTAATATGCAATGCAGTACATTTATTACATTAGTAGGCTGTGACTCTGGATTGCCCCACATATATGCAGCAGGCAGGGGTTTGTGGCTACAGATAACTCGGTGGGGCGGAAAGGCATTCGCCGCACACCCCTCTGCCGCAACCCTCGATCATGATTTGCGAATCTTCAGTTCATCATGCTGAGTGTATTTCGATAATTTGTGTGCGGAGGTTTCCATATTTCAAGTTATTGATGAGAATCGGGAAGCCAAGTCTAGCAATCTCACTAGTCTAAGAATAATCTTTTCATAGGATCATAGAAATGATTGGAAGAAATGCGTCAATCAAATAATGTCTCTCTTGAATACCAGCTGAAAAGTTATATAAAACTCGTTTACAGAATCAAAAATTCAAATTTGTTGGGGGTTTAAATGGGCATCAATATGTCTTGGCACAATCATGTCGTTGGAATTGCAAAGTCTGCTTCTCAAAAGCTTGAAATACTGTTCCGAACCAAAAAACTGTACTTTTGACGCTCCATAAAGCTCAGATCAGACCCTCTTTGGAATATTATTCTCATGTATGGAGCCCGCTCCTAAGCATATCCTGAAGCTGTAGGATTCCATCCAGAAAAGAGCCATCCGACTGATTGGAGACACGAAGAGAACTTGCAACCTTGATAGTCTGAAACATCGAAGAAGGGTTTTGTTAGGTTAGGCAACCCAGACTTACAGGGCTCAATAATGAATAATACACAACCACATACAAGCGGTGAAGAGGGGGGATAATGGGACTCTTGGCCTTTATTAGTTTTTATAACTGGCTTATCCTTGAAAGATGAGGAAATCCGGCCTTTAACCGGCGTAAACACCATTCAGCAACTATCTTCACCTGGCATTAAGCTAGTTAACTAACTTAATTCGCAACAAGTTAAAGCCGCTTTTCAAAAACTGTACGGAGTACAAGCCTTCATTAAACAAATTTCGCAATTTCAAAAAGTGATCAACCATTAAATTACAATCAATCTCACTTCAAAAATTCAATACATTCTAAAGTCTGATACGAATAAGGAAATGGAAAAAACATAGCATAGAATAGAACCTAATGGAACGACGACAACTCTTAAGTGACAGTGGCTATCAACCCGATAACGTAAAGTTAATAACTGAATCTCTTGTCAAATTAATAAAACATGCAAGTCCTATAAAGAGCCCCGGATTCGTCTTCTGTACTCCACATAATTGACAGTTATTTACATATCACAGTCCGCATTATTAATTCAAACTACCCCCTGCCACGGCACGAAACCGCAGCGTTATATTGAACAAATAGTTTCATAATGACGTCCTTCAATAAACAAATCAAGCACGGCAAGCAATATCGCGCTGAATAGAACTATAACGATATTAATTTAATGAGATGTATTGAATCTAGCAGGATAGGCAACTTGACCGACGAACCGACATTCAATAGGGGTCTAGCAATACCAAAATAGCTTATCAGGAATACTAGCCCTATGTTAATGACGCTGAATTTCAATTAAAACTAATTACAGCTACCCGGCAGTCCAATCAATTGATTAATCATTTAATTAATCAACTAATTAACGAAGCAACGTAACTAATGCGTCGGCACTGTCGTGTATTGAACTAATTGAAACCATAACCATATTGTTCGAACTTTTTAGACGGAAGTCAGCTCGAAGTTAACGAAATTGCTTCACTACGGTATCGAAACATTTCTTGGAGAGGCTGGTTTTCTGCAAAAATAGAATTGGGGAAGACAGTAGTAGATATCTTCTATTATTTTCTTCTACATAGGCCTCATCAGCGGGGCTAGGTTGGAATCATAACAGCATTGTTGGACTCGATTATTCAGTTATAATAGAGCATTTATATTGCCCCTTGTGAAGACTCCATCTGAGATTTCCAACAGTGTATTCGAAGTTTAGCCTAAAACAATCGATAAACCTCACCTTGTAGCAATTTTCCATTCGGCAGTTCACATCGAGGTATGGTTTTGTAGCAGATCAACGTCTTCCATAAAAAAAGTTTGCCTTCCTTTGCTCCCCACCCCCTTTCATAAATTAACTTTCTTGGATCAATTAAAAGAATACTATAAGTTGTACGAAGGGAGAATTAGACACCTAGTCACATATGCAGCCGAGACAATGTTCCTCTCGAATAGAAATTAACGAAAGAACGAAAGGATAAGGTATAGTTAGATTTATGAAAGCACAAAGACTAAGATGTATGGAGACCAGGAACAAAAAAAATAAGAGGAAGACCTGAAGAAAGATGGGAACATCAGGCTATTAGAGATGTCGAAATTGTAAAAGTGGGAAGATGGGGAGAATTATGTAACGATATGGTAAATAAATAGCACAACATAGTCAAAAACAAAGCGGAAGCTTCAATTAACGTATAGGTGGCCATTTTTACGAATCAATCAAAAGTTTCAAGTCTCTCCCAACTCCATTTCGGATCATTTGATCGCCACAAGACCCACGAAAATCCTCCTACTACCTGACACGACTAACTTCAACAATGTTTCCGCCTGAATGGACCGTGATTCAAACTATTTTCGATTACGACAGACGTCCAAGGAAACGAAAATACCCACAACTCGTTTTGCGTTGGGGCATCCGAATCTTTCGCAGTATTCGAGAGTGTGGAGTGTGTGTGTTGTCTAGAAAACGTGTCGCTCTGCTGCTGCGTGCAAGGTCGCCACCCACGATTTATTTTCCGAGGAGCAAACAGCAGGAACAGCTGATCGGTGGGTTCAACGATGAAGGCAGAGTTGCCGGTGCCTGAGAGTTTCGAAGTACATTCAGATACCAGAGTTTAGAGACATCAATTAATAATCTACTGTCCAAAGGAGGGGACTACGTTTGCTGATGACACCGTAATTATATGGAACATGATGAAGATATTGATGATACTGAAATCAATTAGGTAGAGTTGAAAATGGTGTGATCGGTTAACGCAATTACTTTTCAACTTACAATAATTCTCAGCACTTTAACCGTTGATCAGATCGACAGATAATTACAATAAGAATTATTCAATATCGATCAATACTAGATCAAAAGAAGTGATACTAATATCATAATTCTACTATTGAAAAAATACAATTTCGGGGCTCTCTATGTAAAACTCTCTCAATATAATTGTGGGGCTTGACAACAATTTTTCTGATAGTATCCAGAATCAATAACATATTCATTAGACGTGAATATATGATATTTTTCAACTACGCTTTTCTACGCTAACGGATTTTTCCTCTTCATCAACGAATTTACTTTCGAAGCGAGCGGAACAACTCGTCCCTTGAATGTTCTAGAGGAGACGGGTTGTTTCAGGAGCATATACTGAACTTACTGGTGGAGAGAAATTCTCTTTTCGAATAACGGGGACATTTTCGGTGAAAAATATTATGATATACCCTGCATAGTGTGTGTCATTTCTCATCTCCAACAACCTCTTGGCCGGAAAGATGCAGAATAAATACAAACACGGCAACGTCGCCTCACACTAAGTTACACGTCATCTTCTCCCCTGAAAGATGGTTTGCGTTAGCAAGAAACGGAGGAGAAACAGCCGCCGTCATCTCAGTGAGCGGCGGAGGCGGCGGGTTCATTGAGCTACGGGGACGGCTGTCGGACGGAGCGCCACCGCCGCCGCCGCCACCGGAATCTTGGGATGACATTGCCCGGCCGCCAGCCTCTTGCTTGCCGAATTATATAAATCAATTTCTGGGAGAGAGCACGACGACGACTTGCTTTGTTCGAGTCGTGCGGGGGATGGGAGAATGTTCAAGGTCAAGGGAGAATGGAGAACTCCCAGACAATTTGAGAGGTGAAGTAGATCGGGTGGATCAAAATGAAGAAGCGCTCTGGACTACATTCTGTTATTACTGCTGCTGCAGTTCAGGAAACGAACAGCATTTTTTTTGAGAAACTCTATAAAAAGCATCAGATAAGTTTCCAAGCCTGGTCCTAGATTAATTTAAAATATGATGACAAATTGAAATATCCGCGTACTGTTACTACATATAGTTGGTAATAGTCTATTTCGTTCAAGTGGAGCTATTCGTTAACTTCCATCAAGAATGTACTTATTTCCCACAAAAAAATTAGGAGGATTGCATACTTATGTGTTCGATACATCAAATCGTGGAAGTTTTCAGGATTTATTAAAAAATTTCGACATTGCTACCTTTATCCATTCTTAACGTCTTCGGATCAACACAACACTAGTGATCCCATGACAAGATTTAGTACCTTGAGAATAGTATCGCATAGTACCTTAATTAGTAACTAAGGAACCGCTGAATTCCATAAAATGTTTTGCTTACTTTCTCCATTGAAAAATTTGATGCAGATCAGGTAGAACAACTAGGAATCCCTGCTAGAGCACGTAAAATTTTTAGTAATATTATTCTAAGGTCGTACTAATCAGCACTACTTTTTCTGTATGCGTACTTCATCTCAGATATTCATTAATGATCGTCAGCGAGATATAAACGTGAATCAGTAACCAGCAACGTCATTTGGCACGCGAATAATGAATGAGCAGTATACAAACAGGGGGTCATGTATAATCTCCATGTGAGTGCAAACAATACATGCTCAGACTGTATTGTACGCCAAAGAATGCATGCGGCACAGGACAACCCTAGTTGAAAGCAATCGATGGGAATAATGCCCTGTCCAACAATTAAATAGGTAACAATTACCGTCATAGATTTCTTTATGATTACATCGCAAACTCCGAATGTAGCTAGTTGGTTGAGAGTCGTTTGCTCTACTCCATTAATCAACCCATATGTGAAGGTAGGTTCGATCCCAACTATAGGACGATTGATGTAAAATCTGCGTGGAATCTACGTCATATGTATATCTGCGTGGAATCATGTGTATACAATGAGTGAGATATGGCAATCCTTTCATTACGCATTGGAGAGGCTATATTCATTACAGTGTCTCTACGGTTCACGTCAGCAATATCTTCATTTGTTGAAAAAACTATGTTTGCTTTGTTACATTGTCCAAAAATCAAATTTTATATTCTTCGTTTTCAATTATATCATTATTACCGCCATCAGAATGATGGGTTGTCTTTTTGGCGGAAAATTTCACCAACACAAACCCTTCCTCAGCTCCTGCCTCCACTTATTGTTCCTCACAACTGTCATAACTTTTTTCATAACTCAAATACCATTATCATTTTCTTCACTGTTAGTGTCCTCAACCAAATTTCGCTATACATATTTTTTTTTAACTTTTTTTTAAACTTCTTGACAGTTCCCGCCTCTAAAATGTTTCAGATC
>WOGO01005845.1:0-12144 GCA_015342085.1 Leptinotarsa defecta
TTTCAGCTATTCATTTTTAATTATTCTTTTTTAGTTGTTTCAGGGATTTCAAATCATTTTATATAGTAGACAATGGAAGTCCGAACTAGTGAAATTCTCGTAGATGAATGCATCATGTAATTTCCCAAAAAAAAATGTTTCCCAACAACAACAGGAGAATGTATTAAAAACATTGCCGATATTTTTTCTCTAGCCATGTCGTCGAATTTTACTCCTGAACGAAAACAATTTCGTTGAATCTTAAAAGCTCAGGACTGTTGAGTCATGCAAATGATGGATTACCGTTTCCGTCATTTGTAACAGATGTGATCGATAATAAATAGCAGTCGTCTGGAATAACTTCCAACATGTGTATCTAAGCCACCACTTATAGGATCAGATTTCTCAGAAGAGATAACAATGTAATAAGGATGACAATTCAATAATGATGATGTCTAAATATCAACCCTTGTTTTGCTTCGACAGTAGAGGTGCAAATAAGTATAAAAATAAATTCATGTTTCGAGTACTAGTTTATAAGTGATTATTTTACTGATTTTTGTCATGATTATCCAAATTAATACGTTCAGATTTTAAAAGTCTCTTCAATCTGAAAATATTAGAAGTTGCCATGGGGTGCAGAAATTCATTTTGAACATTTTCTCAACACAGTTTCTGTTTTGAATATGAAAGCCCCCCACAACTGAAATTTAATCAAGGATTGACTGTATCTGGGACCAGAAAAAACCTGAAAACGTGTGCTAATAATTTTTTGTTAACTCTAAAGATGTATCCTAACAGTCTAGAATATTTTTCGATGATGAGCTCCCCAAAAAGTAATGAATGACAAAAAAGATGAAGAAGAAGAAGAACTTTCCTGTCCGAATTGAGCTCCAAGCAATTTGTTCTGCATTAGTTGGTCAAAAAACATACCTATTTGTATGCTGTATAAATCTTCATAAAGATTTAGATGTAGTTATTTTCTTTCTTCCTTACTTTGAAAGTTTCCCATATTTTTTGTTTGATGATGAAGAAGAAGTCTTTATTCGGAAATGGGGGAGTAGGAAGCCATATTCGTATCATTTTGAAATCTCAAACAATTTAGGAAAGGATGAAATTTGATGAGCATATAACAAATTTATGCAAAAATATAGCATCTGGCAGCTATGCAGTTCGAGATGTCATTTACATATGTAGGGCAAAATCACAAGACCACTGCAAACCACTTTTCATCAGTCAGAAAATTCTTACTGTACCTTGTTTATTCCTCTTAGAAACCGTTTGCCCAATTCACAAAAAACACTCCAACTCAGCAGTAAATAATGACAGACATTACCACACGAGAGTAAGTCGTAATTTACCCTTGCCAATCCCAAAATCAGCAATATCAAAATTCTTTGATATATACATGAAAATATACAACCACCTTCCAATGTGTTATAGAGCAATAGCAAATTTTAAAAAATTCAGAAAAGCATTTAAAGGAGTACTTTTGCAAAAAACCTACTATGACTTGAAGGAATATTACGATAATGTATTTCAGGTGCTTGCATATCTGTAATGATTTATTTATTATCTGTAATGGTTTATATATTGTTTTATTAATGTGTATTCGTACCTATATGTACATTTTTTAACCCTATAATGATTGAATATGACTGTATATCATAATTTTAATATTGTTGACTTCATAAAGTTTCACTAGCTTTGCCAATAAGGATTTCTTGGACAATAAAGCATGCTTGATTGATTGATTGAGTTGTGTCTGTTGGAAATTTTTAAAATACATTATTACTGGCTATTTTCCTAAAGTGTTGTATTGTGCAAAGTGAATACAAACTGTTTCAGTTATCTTTTTTGTCCTATTTTGTTACATATATTCAGTTTCTACTTGAAATTGTATATTATTTTATAGTTTATAATTTTATATGACTAAGTAGCGATAGCTAATATCGGTAATTTTGTTTGTTTGTTCATTTTATTTAATTATTTTAACCAAGCTTTGTGAATAAGATATAAAACTTCAGACAATAAAGCATATTTTGACTTTGAGTATAATTTCTGTACGCCACTGCAAGAGACAGAGTAAGGCAAAAACATCAGTCATTTCTGAGAATTTAGCGACTACTATTTTGGAATTATAGAATAGTCTTTTACTCGATAATAAAAATTTTAAATAACTAATATCGGAATTCAGTAGATCAATTTCTCAAATGGAAGCGGTACTTTCCAAATCGTGGAATGATAATTTATGATTGACTATCAAAAGCAGCCTATCATCCGTTCTGTTAAAGCTATTTGGTAATGCAAAGATAGATGCTATGTAAAAATTTTTGGTATACTGGTGACAAGTTTATGACTCCGTAATTCTCTACAAATTTCCAGATTTGTAAATGGGTCTCATGGAACTGCTCTTTCAAAATTCTAAGATCTAAATGAAATTAAAAATGAAATGAAATTAGTAATCAGTGAATTCGAATGTCGGTGTAAAAACAATCATTTGACAAATAATTAAGATAAGTATCAGCGCCTTCTCCAAATAAATCTAGGTTCCGAAACAACAGAATATACAAAATTCCTTGGAACATAACTTGACAATGAATTGTCTTTCAATAGTCACATCGACTATTTGTGCACTTCTCTGAAAAAAACATATTTTGCTTTCTTAATGATGAAATTCAGTTTTTAGGACATACTTTTTTGGATATATAGCCTAGTGTAGTCTAAGCTTAATATAAATAAATATTACCACCATTTAGGGACACTCATCAGGAAATATAATCTGAGAAAATTGAACTTTTATAGATAGATAGATAGATAGATAGATAGATAGAAGTTTATTGATCAGACACCAATTAAACATTGTATTGACAAGTCAAAATACCATAGTTACATTCTGCTTATTGCTAAAATAAAATATAAAAATTATTAATGTCCGTAAAATCTAAGTATACTTATATAAAACTATCTAATAGAATTAAAATCGTCCATAAGACTCTGATACCAGAGTTCTTTATATTATAGAATGCATTCAGGAGCAGAAAAGGTTTCAGTTTAAACTTGAATCTGAACAGGTTCGACTGGTTTTTCAATACATGGGGTAGTAAATTGTAGAAATTCGCGCCTGCATATGTTGGGGATTTTTTATAATTGTTGTATGTGGCTTGTTCTAGTCTAAATTCGTTTTTTTGTAAGTTTGGTAGTTTGAATTTTGCATGAGACTGTTTTTGTGAATGTAGGTGTGAATCAGAAGTTTTCATACCTAAATAAATACTCTCTTTGAAGATATTTCTGCAGAACTATCGATAATCCAAATGGAACATCACGCGAATTATCCTTTTTTGTGCTTAAAAGACTCTGGTACTATAGGTGGCCTAACCATAAACTACAATATTATAACTTATAGTCGAGTAAACCAATGCACAGTACACATAAATTATACCCTTCGCAAGGCAACTTATCAGATTTTTTATTGCGAAATAGTGTTTACCCAATTTGGAGCAGATCATAGTGATGCATTCCTCCCATCTAAGATTGCTATCAACAATTATACCTAGGAATTTGGAACTTTCTTGAAATATTATTGCCTGATTATCAATATTTAGTTGTTCTGTGGAAAGTTTTCCTGTTTTGTATCAGGAATGTTTTGTATCTATCAGGAATATAATAGCCTAATATCTAGTAAAAGTTTGAATGAAAAAAAAATACAACCCACACAGTTTATAACCTGTGCCACACCTCAGATGGTAATGCTCCTAGATTACAACCCGTATTTATCTTCATGGTCAAGGGCACGGGTATTTGATAGAGAAGTGGAATAAGTTGATCGTACTCTCCACTTGCCCGTCCAGGTACTACTGTCCCTGGTGTTACTCAGGTTCTCCCATATTAAATTTGTCACCGCATACAATAGGTTCGGGTTCTAGGACGTAAGGATCATGCGCAGTTGATAAAGAGCGTTCTGGTTTATTGAGGATAATTTCGGACTAATGAATCCTCTGTTCTGGTTTCGACTGCAAAATGATCCTAAACTATCTTGAACTGTCCCGAATCGTCCTTGATCTCGAGGCTGAACTGTTGAGAAATGTTCCCGTTGCTCATGCGCATTAATGTGGAAATTTGTTTAGGCTATTTTCTAGGATATTTTTTTATTTATTTGATTCAAATGATTGATGATTGAGGTTAGATAACATTTGATCTGACTACAAGGATACGCTACATAACAAAATGGACATGATCAACAGTATTTTCCCATCTTCATCTCTTCATATATACGATAGGTGGCACAGTGGTCTCCTGGTTTAACCAAGTGTCCGAGACTATTTCGGACTGTTTGAGATGTTTTTCTTGTACGCATCATGTCTTGCGCAGTTTCCAAATAAATTGGGATGTTGGAACCAGAACAAACCTAATGCAACACGTTATTTGAACAAGCGCAGGAACAAAAATTTAAGTTCTCATGAAATGAATGCGGTACGTTATTCTTTACCGCGGTTAAACCTCACTTGACAATACCAATATGCTGATTGGTGAAAGATTTTCGAAAAAGTACTGCCGTTTAAAAAACAACCCCTCTAGATGATTAATTCATACAATTTACTGAAGCCAGGATGCCCATTCATCCTCGTTATAGATAATAATTGCGAGAAGAAACAAGATGCTTGGTAAAAGAGATTCTGAATTTCAAGTTGAATTTCCTTTTCTCCAGAAGATAAAAGCGCATTCAGGCCAAACAAAATTGTGAGTTAGATTGTTTCAAATGTTTTGTTACTGTAAATGCCGTGTGTTTTGTAGCTCCATATCTCAATAATTTTTAAGGACAAAGTTGAACCTCAAAACGCAACAGTCCGTCGCGTATTTCTGTACCGCTCTAGGTAGAATCAATTGTACCAAGTCACTTGAACACCCCCCGTGAAAGTATTTATAAAAGAGACACAAATCTCCAACCTTTCTTCGATGTTCCAGGCTATAAAGGTTGCAAGGAATGTTCGTGTCTCCAATCAGGCGGATGGCTCTTTTCTAGCAGCTTTAGAGTATGCTCAGGGGCGGAGCTCCATACATGTGAACAATACTCCAAAGGTTTGATCTGAGCTTTATAAAGCATCAAATATAAAGTGAAGCGTATTAATAAAATTTTCAGCGTAACAAGTATCGACTATTATATGGCGAAAACTAGAACTTCTGGATCCAGTGACACCTTTTCATCGATAAAGAAGTCAGCGTGTTTTCTGTCAGTGTTGATAATGATCGAAGGGTCTGACTTTCAACCCTATTCAGGAAGAAAATAACTTCTCTATTATCACCATTAGTGCCGTCAATATAAAAACCAATTTTTGTCTTCTGATGTTCCTTTTTTGTGTTGGAAATTTCATGTCTAGAATTCGATCGTACTAAAGAATACACTACATAAAAGGTGAATAAGTTCGTGGGTTGGTACCGCCGGCAAAGCAATTATTTAATCGAGTGTTGAGGTTTACATTATTTGTGGGTCACTATTCGTTCTCATACTAACAGTCTCTTGTCGTGCATAACTGGAATTTAAATGAGTTTGATTGAATAGTTTAGTCGGTAGTAACGACTCTTTTCCGAAGAAACGTTATTTCTTTGATTTGACCTTCTGAGCGACCTACGATAGCGAGGTTGATTAAAATCAGTCACATTGCTGGAAAAAACCTCGAAGTCAATGAAGTATAGAAGAATGCTATCTTGCATTTGAATAAAAATATTACATTCGTTTGGGTTGTGCTTTTACTTCAAGCGTATATAATGAATCATTAAATGAATTAAATAGTAGAACGTCGAGCATTCAAATTTTCATCGCAGGTAATATATCAATGGAATGATTCACATATTAGTAATAGATATGAAATCAACCATTCTCGCGTCTTAAAACTTCAAAACAACCATCTTTTATGTATTCCTATAAACTTTCTGAATGAAATTTTTGCTCTGTCAATGTGAAACGGAAAAATGCATTGGCAAAGAAAAATTATTTTGGTGAACATACCTGCGTGTTTCAATGTCCAGGTGATTAAATTTCAAACACAATTAAGAAAGCACATTTCTGGAGTTGGAGCTTAGCACATTGAAAGAAAAAACAGTTTTTCTGTATACCTACTACTACGATTTTCCAAGATTCTAAATGAAGGTAACCCTAATCAGTTATCATGGTTCCAGTTATGTAATCTATAGCTAGACTTGCTCTGAATATTATACAGTGTTCTAAAAAGTCCTGCTCCTTTTTACGACATTACTTGGTAAATTCTAGTCACTTATAAGGATGGAATTGAAAGCCGCGGTACAGAACAGAAGGATAGAATTAGTTTACTGCCCAAATGATCTTCTGGATTACTACTTTCTTTACCAACTGCCAATTATCCTTGGATACCCTTTCGGGGGCTTGTAGTTCGGATTTTTCCAGGGCTTCGGAGTCAGATTTGTGAAAAGGGCACCAGTAGAAGTTCGATTATAGTCTCTGATCCTTATTTTTCGTTAATTACCTGGTTTGTTATAGGGTTATACATTAAGAGGTAAGGATCCTTCGAGAATATACTGAAGCACATAAGTATATTTCATGCATAAATAAAATGGATATATAAAGTTTTACAATAAAATCGTAATGTAGTGTTTTCCAGACACTCAAAGCAGCAAAAAAGTTATTACAGCAACGAAATATCAGAATAATTGGAGATGTCCGACGAATTAATCGTTCAAAACACACAGAAGAACAAACGGAGAATTTGAAACAAAAGAAAAGATGCAGGTAGCCATCTTGATAACAACATTGGAATGGCCATATTCCAGAGTATATATTCCCCAGTTGGAAACAAAGAATACATATAATATAATATTCTTAAAATGAAACAACTGATTTCTTGCTTCTGATTCTATTGTTGAAGCTTTAAAAAAGTAGCAAAACCGTTTCAAAATCCAGAAAACTTTCAAACTTCACTCTAAAAAAAGTTTTTCAGATCTACATCAATGCGGCAGCGCGAGGGTGATCCAAGAGATACCAGGTCCAACAAAGAAAACATTTTGGAAAATAATGTATTTATTTTTCAACATAATCTCCTTGCAGTTCTATATACTTTTCCCAGCGACGTTCAATGATACCGTTTTCAAAATGAAAACTGTCTTTTCATTTGTTCAGACTTCCATGGTCTATTTTGATTCAACTATGATTAAAAAAAACAATTATACTAAGCAAAAAAACTGAAAATAAAATGGAATGAAATACAAGCAACAATTGAAAATTGAACAATTAAGCTGAAATGAAAATTAAAATCAAAAGATTTCAAGTCAAGTTACTTCACAACGTTTCGATTGTTAGTATCCACAATCGTCTTCGAGAGCTGACTATTTATAGGTCATTCGAGTGCTTTCACCTATCTCCTCTTCCCACTCAACGCTTCATCGGTTTTAGTGGGAGCTGACCATTTGGCGGAAGTTGGTCGTTTTCCGCTTGACTATGGGTTCCGTATGTTGCGTATCGCTACACTAGCTTGACTAAATGCGTTGTTGAACAACATATATGCGACTGCTTTGAATTGTCTCCTAAATCAGTGTTCCTCCTTGTGGATGATTTCAGCTTGAGACCACTTGGTGTTATGTTGATGAGTCAAAACATGTTCTGCTATTCCTGATTTGCTGGTTTCTCCTCGCTGTGTGGTTTCTTGTGCAATGCGAACTTCCAATGGCCTCTTAGTTTCACCGATGTAGGAATCTCCGCACTAGCAGAGTATCCGGTAAATGTCATTCTTGGAATCGCATTCCGCGTTTGGTGGCCTGGTTTTCGTGAGGCTGCTACGGATAGTGTTCCCAAATCTGAAGCATGTTCTAATGTTACACTTGGACCCAGTTCTTCTTATCCTTTCCGATAATCGTCTGATGTAGGAAAATTCAAGTACTGGTTGTGACGGCTTCTCTTCCTTGTGAGGCTCTTACTGTCTTCTAGCCAGTTTGTTCCACCATCACTCTGAAGTAACCATTTCGTTGAAGGTTATTTTTGATAATGCCTAGTTTCTTCTTGAGACCTTCCTTCACATTAGTAGAGTCTTGATGATTTCTCTCCTTCTACTAAGTCTGCTAGCTCACGCACTTTCAGTCAACGATCACCGCACATGGAGTCGTCACCTCGTTTAGTCGACCACTGCTATGTTCATCTTGGCAGCTCGTACGGCCTCGTTTAAATTCTGATACTCAATATTTTACTGTTGTAAACGAAGAAGCAGACTCACCGAGGGTAGATCAAGTTCAGCTTTTATATTGGTTGAGCTAAGAATTTTGAAATAAAAGTATTGTAGCACAACACCGAAAATGTTCGATATTGATGGCTGCCAAACAAATACTAAACAACGCAGAGTCTTCAAACTTGAAACATATGCCTTATAGATTATGTACTTTCTAATAAAGTGATATATTTTTCAAATAACTACCGCCATCTCTAGGTCAGACCGGTTACTTCTGGGACCACCCTGGTATATTGTGCAGGTATAAAATTATTGTAGACAGTTCTCAAGTGAATCATCATCTATAAAATTGCCTAAATATACTGCTATGTATTATGGTTGTCAGATAACCGCAAATCAGTAACTTTTTAACAGCAACTGGATACCTTTCACGATCTTGTTAAGCTCTTCAACTTGCAAAAATAAAATCGGGTTTATCATTGGCCTTCATTATTCAGTACTTGGCCATGATTTTCACAAATATTTCCCAGCTTCAGGATTCAACACATTTTGACTTCCAATTTTCAACAAACAAAAACAAAGTCCCAGTGACATATCGTGGCTCCTGAAAGTCTGGAACTACCGTTATGTCGGATACACGCAAATTTTTGGAAGAGTGCCGCGGATTTCGAACATTGCTGACATATTAGTATGAGTTGAGATAACAGATACAGAAAATATAGGGTTAAATTATAAAGTTTTCGTAAGTCCTGCCATTGCGGATTGCACAAGTTAATAATAATAATGATAATAATATGGACTGATAAAATGGAATAATGCAGTGAGAGATACAATGGATAAATTAGTGAATAAATCAGCTTAGACCCACGAAGTGGAGAATTCAACTTGTTTGTGAGAGAGAAATAATACACAAATACAAATACAAGTATACATATTAACAATACAAATTTGTATAAAGGTGAAATATAAAATATATACGGAATAGTACAACTTATGTGAATGTTAGACAACTGCCAAAGTTGAAGAAGCTTCTTAATTTTTGGGTATGCAGTCAACAAGAGGATAGTAAAATATGTGAACTTTTTTTCTGTTGTAGCTTTCGAGCTAGAATGATTTAATAAAAAATTGTGTTTTCAAGTAATTTAATCAATCAATACATAATGTAAAGTTTTTATATTCATGTTGTTTTTACCAAGAGTATTCGACCTCACTTTCATAAGTTTCACACCTTCAACAATTTGCCAAACAATATTAAATCAATTTTATCAATTCATTGTAGAGTTCCTGATGAAGAGCCAATAAAGACTCGAAAGATAGAACAGAAAAAAGAGTTCACTTATTTTACCATCCCCTTCTTGACTGCATACCCGAAAATTAAAAAGGATTCTTCTGAATAATACAGCTATATACAATATAAGATACAATGTGTGTCAATACGAGAAATGAAAGATTAAGTAATATAAAGACATTGATTAGAATATGTAAACATACTTTTCAAACTAACAGATACAGCTGAGGATAAAATCATGAAATAAAATTATAGAATAAAATTATTAAGGTAAATATGAAACTTACAGAAAATACCTATATGTTCTCAACTATATCGAAAATGTTGGTCACCTTTTTGAATTTATAAATAATACAACGAAGTTTTTTTATTATGCACTCAATGTGGTGGCGTCCCATCTGAGATGGCAATCAATCATTATACCTAGATACTAGATTATCTTTTCAGGTCTTATTGCAGCTTCCTTGAATACTGTAAGTTTAAATTCTTCGTAGCTACTTAAAGGTAAGTAAAAACTTTTTTTTTGAATTTATCGATAGAAGCCTATAGTCAAAACATGTTTTGATTTTGTTAGAGTTTCATTTTCAAATAAAACCAGTTATTGTCACCACAAAACATTACAGTGCTATCTGCAAAACCGATAATTGTTGAATGGGTTTTTATCAAGAAGTGGTTATTCAGATAAATATTGAAAAGTATAGGTCCCAACACCGTTCCTTGGGGCACACCACGAGTTATTAGTTTTTCGCCACTTATTTTATGTGTTTAGCAATATGTGGTGGTCAACAGTGTCGAATAATTTCATGAGGTCCAAGAAAATACCAATGGATGGTTTGGATTTCGCCATGAATGATATATATATATATATATTCTAAGGAAATGGAGGTGAGAGAGAAATATAACCCCAGCATTTCAATAACTAAAGACAATCTACCCGTATTGCAATATTCTTGTGCTTAGCCTCTACCTAAGTAATTGATCACATTGGAATAAATGTATGCAAAACCGTTATAAATGCAAATATCACTTTTAAATTGCTTTCATTCAGTTTTTTAACAATGGACAAAAGCTTAGATATCCTTTTGTTCCGGCTTTATACGGTATATAACTCGGTTTCGATACAACTAGTTGCTTAGCGCTGCCTATTCAGACCTTCCGGCGTAGATTAACTATAAGTTTATTCAAACTGGGTTGAGTAACAAGACGTATTTCCGGATCCTGAAGGCTGGTGTAGGTCAGTCAAGGACTGAAAGGATTACTGGGTTCCGGTTAATGAGACGGGGTAAAAAAAAATTCACCACAACTTCAATCGCGATATTTTTAACGACTGAAAGATAAAATAAGTTTAAAGAATTTTGAAATTATGAAATTTTGCAGTATAGGTTAGTTCATAATGAAATCGTTCCTTCTGAACTTCCTCTGATCTAGACACTATCGGGAAATAATATCAAAAACCCTTGCAATTGGAAGATTTCAGAGGTATACCCATTTTTACGTCTACATTATATTTCAGTTGTTTCAAATATCAATTAACCATGTGTGATGCATACTTTGTAAGATTTCGTCAAGTGAATTATTATCCCAAAATATTAGAGTATTTCCAGTTCACAATTCAAAATGTAGACGTTGAGTTTCATTGAAAATGAACCCTCGAATATTTCCTAAACGATGAAAAATAAGGGACACACTTTTATGACCTACTGAACATTTGCAGATCCCCTAATTTTTGTTTCAATGGCTTAGTAACATGGGGAATGAATACATTATTTGAAATGTATCGTTAAGAGGAACATCTGTGAAATCTGAACTCATGGAGAAGAAAAATCGGAATAGTCAGTTTAGGTTTTTTGGGCGCAAACCAGGCGTACATGCCAACATTTTCTTCATTGATTATAAACAATACCATTCAATATACTAAAACGCACAACAACTTCAACATGTTTTCAAGGACATTTGTTGAAAAAAGTAGTTATATAATTTAATGGCGATTTTTAGAACAGAAACGACATGAAATACATGTCTTGATGTCTTTATTCAAAAAATTGATGATGGTACGAAATATCACATAAGAAGTATACATGGACCAGTACAAAATGTTTCTTTTTGAAAGTTATATAGACATTTGTTTTCACTACCTCACTACCTTTCATACTCCATGCTATTCCACATGACAGAACCACACAAAAAATCCATTCTAGACATTTTTAATCAAATATTGAATAATGAAATACCTATTCCTCATGAATGGAAAGACTACTTGATTCTGCCGATTCATAAACAAGGAAGAACTAAAAATTGAAAATTCTTATCGACCCATCTCGCTTGCTTCTTGTATATTGAAAACTTTCGAAAGAATAATAAAGAACAGATTGGAACATTGGTTAGAACAAACATCAATATTACGTGCATCTCAATATGGATTTAGACGATGCAGATCTACTCAGGAAGCAGTTTCTCAGATTGCTATGGATATTCATATAGGATTTACGGAAAATAAAACCACTACAGCAGCATTTTTTGACATTCAAACATCCTATGATAATGTTCAATTGAAATTACTTTTTGAAAAACTTGTAGAAACCAAAATCCCAAAAAACTTATGTTACCTTCTGGTTATGTTGTTTTCAGAAAGACAAATATATTTGAAAATTGGCGAAATTATTTCTATTCCTCGTAAAACATCTTTGG
>WOGO01005846.1:0-12144 GCA_015342085.1 Leptinotarsa defecta
TACAGGGTTCCATTTTGGGACCTTCATTGTTCACCATTTATACTACTGACATTATCTCGACATTATCTCTCGATCAATGGGCTATCAAGTAAACATGATTTGAAAATTAATCCTTATAAAACCATGATGATGCATTTTGGATCGCAGAAGAATCGTAAATTTGCGGAAAACAATTTCCATTCAGAACTAGGTCATACTATCTTGACTCCTGTCCATACAGCTAAAAACTCCTAGGTGATGCTTGACACTGATCTTAGATTCACCAGTCATGTTAAAAATTTTATGGAAAAAACGTATATGTCATTGTAAATGTTATACTGTAATTTTGAGCCAACCTCTAAAAGAATGCTCTGTGATAGTTTGGTGCTAAGCCATTTCAACTACTATGACTTCGTATATGGGTCATACTTATATGATTCAGATAAAAAAAGAATACAAAAAGTGCAAAATTCTTGTTGCCGCCTAATTCATGGACTTCGTAAGTATGATTCAATTTCTGAAGCCTTTAAAAACTCCCGCTGGCTCAATATAAAAAACGGTATGATTCATCATTTGGGTTGTTTTGTTCATAAATTGATTACCCTTTCCCATTCTTCCCTTTCAATACAAAAACTAATTCTGCGTGAAAATATTCATTCAAGAAACATTAGACATAAAAACAAATTAACTATGCCAACAACATTTCTTTTCGGTGCTGTAAATCTCTATAATTCATTACCCGAGCAATTGAAAAGATTCAATATCAAGAAATTCAAGTACAAATATAAAAATTATATCTATGGTAGTCAGTAATGTCAACTTTCGCTCATTGGACAAATTAATAAACAACAGATGAATTAAATTTAATTATTTATCAACTCTCTTTATAGGGTAATCAGAAATGATTATTCTCATTTACGTTTCTCATTTCGTGCTACCGTCACTGTTAATTGTCTTTTATTTTTGTATGTTCGCGTGCATTATGGAATGGTGCTTGTTGGTTAAGTTAGAGTAGATTTGAGTTAGACTTCGCCAAGGAGTACCAGAATCTCCTGTAATGTTTTCATTTTCAAATGTATCTTTGTATTGGTTTTTTGTATTATCAATAAACCCGATTTATTATTATTATTATTTTTCCCGTAGTGTGCGCTGGTCAGGCCCTATCTCCCGAAGCCCCGATACATTCGAGATGGCGCACCAGCATTATCAACCAATTACCACTCCACACACCGTAGGGTAAGTGATCATTGGGTCCGAGAATCATGGGCCCTGAGCAAGCGCAGTGAGCCAGGAATGACAGCCTTCTGCATCTGTGTGGCTAAGATTTCTGCCTTAGTGCGGCAAGCCGGTATGATTTTGTAATTCGAGAGGGGATCATTCCACCAAGGACTCCAATAATCAGAACAACCATTTCGACAGAGTGATCAGGATAGAGTCTGCGGAGTTCGAAGAGGAGGAGCTGAAAACTCCACGACAAATATCGTTTTAATCTAGTGGTCGAGAAGAACTACATCAGGCTTATCAACTTGTATGAGCCTAAGGGTGGGGAACGAATAGTTCCAATGAATTCGGCAATTCTCGTTCCCCACAACGGATTCAATATCCCCCGGAGCGTAGGGCAACACCGGTGTCTCGTCAATACCGTAAGAGTGCCATAGATGGTAATATACCACTCATAGGGCCTCGTGATGTCGATGGATATAGGCCGATACCGCATATGCTGGACATGCTGATAGCAAGTATAATAGGGTCCCCGGCGCCTCACAGCAGGCCCTGCACCTTGTGTCAGGAACCTCTATACCCATCACGCGACTGTGGTAGACTAAGGTTTTGAAGACACCATCCTGTCAAGCCATGATAAACCAGTTTCCAACTTCAGCCCACTCGACCTGATGAAAGCGAAAGTCAGGCGCGTTGATAAGCCAAAGTCTAATAATGTAGGAACGTTCTTGTACTGAATCAATATTAGTTTCTTGTTTGAATATCAAAGTAAAGACATACTTTTTTTTATTAAGTACATTGCCTACATTAAGACATGGGCAGGGATTCCTTCTTGTACCACGTCATCTAAACTTGACAACAGATAAACATTTTCCTTAAAATATATTAAAATATATTTTTCCGTTAACCAGCCATCGCACCCCTATGAACGACGAACCCTCAGAAGTCGAAACTTGTGCGTGCTAAGGACTAACGAAGTCTCACCTCTTAACGTGTGATTCCTAACATAGCTTGCGGCTTGAACCATCGACAGACACATCGACCGATTGACTGAGTGAACATTTTTTAGAGATACACTCTTAGAAGATGAATCAGACATCAATAATTTGTGAACGAGACTTAAATGTTAAGTAAAACAATAAAATGTATAGGCAAATATATATTTCTGGTTTGAAATCAGTTTTCAGGATTTAATAAGATTTTAATCTCGAACATTTATTAATTCAAAAGCAACTAAAATGGTTTATACAAGGAATTATTTATATAATAAATATTCATATATAAATGTATAACTTCAAAGGGAGTTATTTCCGAATTGGTCTAATAACAAAAAAAAACAGGTATTGTTTATTTGTCTACAAGATGCCAAAGGGATAATTATGTGTAATGGTTCTCATGACATATTTCAAAACCAAAAACAAGCACTGCACCCAAACTCCATAACTGCAACACTCTTTTTTTATTTATTCTACGTCAGAGCTTTCAGTTCTACCTTTTAATATTTGAAAATATTGTTGTGTAAGGCATCAAAAAATTTTTTTAAAATGAGATATTTCTAAATCAGAAAGAGCATATAAAAAAAGCGGGAGCAGTAGCGGGGGCTAATAGCATAAGTTTAAACGGGAACGTACATTGGCAGTGAATTTTCATTGAAAAAATTATATTTGCTAGTTTTCCAGTTGAAATTAATTATTATATTATTATTATTTTGAATTATTATACTATTATTATTTTGAATCCAAAGAATCCAAATGGTTTTTCAACTTTGCTTGAAGGTACATGAAAATAAACCAAACAATGGGTAGAATGATGAAGATAATGGAAATGCTTTGACATAAGAAATGGTTAAATAGATTGAAAACGACAAAAAAATTTTTTTTTGAGAAACCAGTGTTCAATAATTTATTTTATTCCATTTTCAACAACAGAAAAAAACTAATTTGGGACTGCAATATCTCAGCCATATTTGATAATAAAACTTTGGGCAATAGCTCATTTCATTGGTTGTAAATCGTATCTTTTTTTAAGAAGAATCTCCTACACCTTATTTGTGGTAAAAATGATTAACATATTTAGGATTATCCTCCAATATTGAAAATAATTACAGAACTTGAATCATTAATTCAAGTCAAAAAATAATATGCTGGAGTCATCAACTTTTGGCATTGGGCATTTTTAATAATTTTTAGGAAAGATTTTGGCTTCCTATTTGTCTACCTTTATACAAACAATGTGGAAAACTTTTTTTTTCTGTTCCTCATCAATATTCGATTACGTTTCACTTTTGTCGAAACAGAATTTGAAAGATAAGCTCACCTCCGAATAATTGCCGTCTTTAACGTGATGCCTCGTCATCGTTTCAAGCCAAGTATGCCTCAGTTCTGGGGTAGAAGCATAGGAATTGGCCAAGCTGTGCTGCAAATCGACCAGCATTTCAGGATCATGGTGGTGTTCCCTCATTTGAACTGTCGCCATCAGAACAGTTCTCACTCGCTTCGTCAAATCTTTCACTTCAACAGGAAACCCTGTAACGAAAAATCCAATTGAAACGAGAGTTAAAAAAGTATTGAAGGTCATATGAAAAATGTGTTTTTTTCTCAAAAATAAGGACTCTAGGATTCAAATCAGCTCAAATTAATTCATTTTTACTTAGAAATGAATAGGATGGCAAAACTTTATTCATTACCCAAACATACAAATAAATCAAATATGTCACTTCAATTTCATTTCTGATTGCTGAAAAAATTTTAATTTGATAAATTGCACTTCAAAAATCAGTCATTATTCTTGTCGAAATCTTTTAAAAAAAATATGTTTTCCGTTAATCCATAACAATGGATAAGAACTTGTGGTAATTTTATTTGTCTGCCTTAATAAAAATTTCTTGAACCTAATACCTCATTCAAACCTCAAACTTTGAATGATTCAATTAATAACAGCTGAAACGTCGTTCAGACACTATACCGACAATCGCACATATCTCATGACGTCACACTAGCTTTCGATAAACGCGAAAATATTTGAATTACAGAAATTTTTGAGATTTTTGTCACTGTATTAATCCGGTAATGATAAACTCCTCACCAATGTTAATCCTCATTGAGATAAATAAGCACGTCAACTCAACACCGAAAATTCCAGTTCATTTTCAAGTTCCTCTTATGCGGAAGGTGAACTGATCACTGGCCACCTGCTGGACTAATGGTCAGTTTCTTAAAATTAGTTCAATTAAAACTAGTCTTCTAAAAAATTGTTTTATATACGGAACTCGCCATTTTATGAGTTGGTCTGTCTTTGGTAACGAGTTTACCAGGTGTCGGTAATCAATTGGCCTCTCATTACCAACAGTAATGAGTTGGATATTCCCAAATAATTATGGTGATTATGCTGATGATTATCATTATCGATGATATTTTATGTGAACATGTTTCTTTTAATAATCCCTTTGTAGAGTGCATTAGCTAGGCAATTCAATAGATGTGTTCTTAATACAATATTTTCAAAGAGTAAAATATTGCGTCTTAATCAATAATATCATGAAAGTTACATTAATACAGTTGAAAATATAAAGTATTATTTCATGAGAGAATATTAACATAAGAAAAAAACAACTAATATTGAAAAGTAGAGAAATTGTATTTTTCGTTTAATTATTATTCCAACGACATTTTAGTCCATCTATTTTTGACAGCTAGTTATGACATTTTGGCTATAGAGTTGTCGAAAAAATAAAATCAAACGCCAGTACCTATTATCGTTCATCTCGAGACGCCTCTGCCTTAACATTTGTGAAAGAGAACCTTCAGTCCAACACACAGCATCCTAGACCAGGATGTAGCTAAAGAAAGAAAAGAAGGGTATCAGACCCTCTCCTTGGCTACCGAAGATATGCCAAATCCAAGTATTGTTACTCCCCCCCCCCAACTAATGAATCACCATTAAGTAGAAATCACACATTCCCATATCTTCCCACTTGTCTTCAATTATTGTATGGACATTAAGAAATATATAATTGTTTCTTGAAAATCTGTGATTACAACCTACGACAAGACACTGTCATGGTTTTTGTTCTGTAGATAACATCTATTTTAAATCTTTCTATCACAAATTTGACAACAAAAATATACTCGGAAGTTGACGAAATTTTGGGCCCATAAGGAGTGATCTTATTAAATCCTCTTCCCTTTCAAATATTCATAGCTACGCCTCTGCCAAAGAAAACAATTAGTTAATAAGACGAAATAAGTAAAAAGCTAGTCTGCCTCTTTTTTATTTCCGATAAAAATTTGAAACAATTCAAAAATATTATTCCATAACCTCCCTAACATTTCCCAAAGTCTTACTAAAAAAAAATGCATATATACATACTTAACCAAGAATATATCTTCGAGGTTATTTTTCTCAAAGCACTTCTATGCTTTTTGAATAGACCAGTCATCCACTTTTGCCTGCCTTCTCAGACTGGTTTTAGAATTCAGCAGTCCACAGTCAAACAATATACATCCGAATGAAAGTCGCAACTTTAATCAACCCAATCAACAAGTGTGGGTATGTCAATAAGAATGGAATTTTTACGGGTAATAAACTATGCAATTATCGAAACTGCAAAGTTACGTGTTTGGGAGGATGTTTTACACGAGCATCGAGGCAGCACAATTTCACTGTTATTCACTGGCACATTCTCACACAGGTAAGGGTAAACTGAGGCGTTTTGAACGATGTTCAGCTGTTGAAGATGTTTTACCTACTGAAGGATACGTAGGTAATGCGAATCCATTGATCCTGATCAAGGCAGCTGTATATTTCTTTTGTTTGGGTAGGTACTGCCAAACCAGACCCTGTTTTCGAAATCACCGTATATTTTTTCGTTCTTCGTTCGATCTTCTCGCAACCCGCGGTCGAGTGTGGATTTCAAGTAAACAATGAGTGACATTTGTTGAACCGCTTCCCGTTATCAAATATACTTCCTGTATGACCATCTCCTATCTCGTAATAATCACCACAAGTTGAAATAAAAAAGACCGAGTTCGCGAAAGTTATTAGTTTTTCTATGAAATAGTTTTATGAACACAAAAATACGAAAGTGCAGAAGGGCTACAAATTTTTATTGTTTGTTTCTTGGAAATCACGATTTTATTCTCGAAATTTTTATTTTGATCTGTCGCATCAGCTTATTACTCATAATAATGACCTTTGATAAAATGCACACAAACAAAAGTATGTTCACCACAACTATCTATTTAATTTCGAAATAAATACCTATCTATCCTCTTATAGAGACAACACAAAACTTGAGCTTGAAAGTGATTCACGACGTGAAACAAAATCTATGTGTTGCTTGAATTTATTTTGTCGCTTGAATTTATTTTTGTGATGACTCCTAAGAAAAAAAATTATTGAAGAAGAAAGAAATACACATCATGAAATTATGAAGCAACAAAAATTAATTGGCGCTCCGGGTCCATTTCGTTGATTTCAGTGGCGCATTTGCTTTTTCGGCTGGAGGAAAACCCGGAAAAACCTGCAGCACCACATCATCTGAAGATCTTGATCTACCAATGTCCTCTCTTTCATAAAACAAAATGTGGGTTGTCTCCAGAGGCTCCAATAAATTGAAAACATCGCCAGAACACTTCGTGACAGTACTATCGTCAAACTTAAACCAGTCCGTTTCGTCTTTGACCAATGCGTAATAATGACCAGAATCAACGCCAGAACCACAGCGAACAATGACTGCATGAAGATTATAATAGTGATCTGTTAGATTGAAGTGTTTATCTATTTTGAACATTCGTAAGAGTTTGGTGCATCCGTCAGAGATTGAGTCATTTTTGAAGATCATCAGTGTCATTATTAGATTGACTGGTGCCTCAGATATACTTGTTTTCTTATAACAGTCAGTTAGTTTGGCGTATGTCGCTAGTTGAAGTTCCTAAGATATTAATTCAAATTGTATTACGTGAAGGGCAATTATTTATAATGTGCATGATATGTTCACAACTAAAGAATTTAATTTGATAAGGAATTATATCGTATCCGTTTCAATACCATTTTTTTTAACGTATGAATGGGTATCCTTAAAATATAAACATATGTCATTGCGGACTTTTCTGTAGATCTATAAAAGAGGAACAATTCATGATTGTTACTGTTATGTTACAAAGGGATTAGGCAACGTTTTTGGATGAGTCTCCCGGCTTCGCACAGGTAGCACCGCCGCGCCGCCTCGACTTCGTACGGATAACAACGCCATATTTCAACTAATTTACATAAAACATCAATAAATTGTATACATTGGACATACATTTATTAACCTGTGCGAAAGTAGCGATTAACACTGTATTTGAGTCGCTGGAGATAAAATCTATTTGGAAAAACGTTCTCAGGAAGTTTATTCCACATAAACAAAGTTCTCCAGAGGAAAGATATCTCAAACAGTGAAGTTCGAGGTGTACTGAGTTGAACCTCAAAACGATGAGCAGCCACAGTCCGTATCGTATTTCTGATATGTACCACTCTTGATGGAATCAAATGTGCCAAGTCACTTGAACACCTCCCGTGAAAGTATCTATAGAAGAGAAGCAAATCTCCAACCTTTCTTCAATGCTCCGGGTCATCAACGTTGCACGTGATGTTCGCGTCTCCAATCAGGAGAATTGCTCTTTTCTGGATGGAATCAAGCAAATTCAGTATATGTTTGGGGGCAGAGTTCCATACATGAGAACAACACTCCAATGAAGGTAAGATTTGAGCTTTATAAAGCATCAAAAGTTGTTGAGGTGTGCACAGTTTTCTGGTCCAGAACAGTGTTGAGGAGCAGCCTTTACAATTCCAGCGACATGATTGTCCCAAGACATATTGGTGTCCATTTTAACCCCCAAAAAACTAATCAAAGCACAAAGCGGAATTGTCTGACCTTTCATTGTCATATCCGGTTCGGAAACATTTATCTTCTTATGGCATTGAATTGAACCTGATTACTTTCACCCCAATTCGAAATAACTTCTAGATCCTCTTTAAGATATGTAACATTCTGCTGCCGGAAGGATGTTACTTCGTAGCCGATGTCTTGGAATCCAAATGAAATGACGATACAAGTATGCTGTCGTCAGCAAAGCAATATATTGGATTCTTAATTTTTTTCAATATATCGTTGATATACAATAAAAAGAAGGTTGGAGACAATATATCCCTGGGGAACACCAGCGTTGATAGTGAAAGTATTCGATAGATTTTCATCGACGACCACTTGCATGGAACGTTTTTTCAGGAAGCTGAAGAGCCATACACAGAAATGATCCGACAAGCCATAGCATCGAAGTTTGGCGAGCAAACCTTATACCACAGACGGTCAAAGGCCTTAGAAATATCAATCGCAACAGCTCTTGATTCTCCATGTTTCTCGATTGAATTATTCCAAATATGGGTGATATACGATAGAAGGTCGTCTGTTGATATTTGCTTTATTACAGGTTCATTCAAATATGGTGGTACACTTCCCCTTCTTTCTTTATGTTGATGTTTACTGATTCATTCTTGAACTCAGGTACACATTTTACATTAATTGGTTAGGTATATTTGAAATACAGGTATAACAAATTGTAAAAACGTATATAAAGTTTTGAATGTGTAGATTTTAATCATTGAAGTCACGCCTGAAGAGGCTATTGTATAGCGAAACACATGTTGTGTTTTTGTAGAACTGTTCAGTACAAATCTCACAATGAAGTGTTTCTTGAATAACTTATCTGAAATACTATTGTCTCAAAAGAAATGCTATTTTCAAACATCAACTGAATCCTCTGCTGAAAAACTCTTTCAGTTCTTACTGGTTCCAACTGGTCTATGAATGAACAGATGAGAAGCGGTCACGGTATCCCCCATAAAGCAACGATCACACGGTATTAAAAAACACCTGAAAAATAGCAAAAAATTTCTCAACCGAAATCTAGATGGCAATAACGAGGCGTAAAGCACGTGGCTCAATTCATGTTTTTATGCCACACATTCCCGTCATTTCAATATCAAACAACGCTGGAAAAGTTCATATTTATTTTTAAACAGTTTATCTCAGAAGTTTCATTCCCGCATCGAAACCCAACAATTTACCATCAAATAATTATACATCGATTGCCGAATTGACAAGTTGGTTTCCCAAAAGACTGCCCAAAATAACTTGGAATGTGGCCAATACCACCTGCACCAATTTTCAGATTTTGTTAGTCTCCCGCGTACTGGGAAGCGTATTAGCGGTTTCTTTAATTTCTAGTGCATAGTAAAATGTGACGTGAAAATATTTACTTTACTAGTTAAAATGAGTTGGGAAGAAGACTATTACAAGGTATTTTCAGTGTTTATGAACTGACTGTTGCTAATGCCAAATATTTCACAGTATTTTGTTGGCCGTGACGAAAATATCTCAATAATTTATTTTGATATTATTCGTTCATAATTGAACTTTTTTATTTTATTATTTACATCATTCAATTTTGGTAGTGAAAAAGTGTTATTTGATATATTGCGGCACTATGGACTGAACTTATCATTTGATTTCTTTTAAGATAACTATAGAAAACAGTTTGAATATACAAATACACTAATTCTTTGAACCGTATACATATGAAAAAATATACAGAATGTTAGTTGGGAAGGTATATAAGTTATTTTTGGTATTTATGGTTTTCCACTACCCTGGAGTTACTGAATTTGCCTAGAAATGTTACTAAGTTCATTTAAACATTTAGAATGGACTCATACAACTCTAATGTACGACAGTATCAACAACTACAAACATTACCAAGGCATACACAACAGCAGCAAATTTCTTCAAATATGATACCCTACTTTCTTGATGTCTCTGGAAATATGACGAATTTAGCAAAATTTAACGCCCGTACGATTTTTGAAATCATCTAAGGTCTTCATTAACTTAAACAAAATCAGCAAATGATGACCAAAAAAAAGTATTTGCAGTATTCCGCGCGTTTGTAATTAGACTTATTCTGTTTGCACTTCAAGAAAATCTGAGACAAGAAGATGTGCTACACATAAGGTACACATTTGTGTACCAGAGTGTCTTCTGCATTTTGCTAAAACATTGTTCCCGGTTGATTCAGTAAACCATACCTTCTGAAAACTCAATATATATTGACATGCTCCCTAATCTACAACCCAAATGTCACTACTCGGTAATCTTAATACTTTTTCAATTTTAGTTTTGAATGCGAATTCTTCCGAACAATTTATAAACACAGGTTTCTCTTTGTGTTCTGTGATTTTCAAGGAACCAGTGAATTCAATAAACCATAGTTTCCGGAAGCTCAAATATAGAGAGCCTCCTGAGTCTGCAATTCAAATTTCCTTGCTCGGTGCTTCCAGAATATTATGGATTATAGCTCTGAATGCAACTTCTTCACAACTATTTTGACCACTGTTTTCTTCACATGTTCTGTGTGCTACTGAAACATCATCGTTTTCAGTGAATTCAGTAAATCGGACACTGATAAATTGCTCCTGATTCTGCAATCTAAACTCCTTCACTCGGTGGTTTTATAAAATTTTGGATTATAGCTTTGAATGCAAATACATTATTGAACATAGATTTTTTCTTGGGTCCTGCCTTTTACTGGAATTATCAGTAAATTCAGTGAACCATTAAAACTCATATTTCAAGGCTCCTGAATTTGCAATCCAAATCTCATCACACGGTGCTCTTATAACATCTTGGAGCTGTGACTGCAAATTCCTTTGAATCATTTTTGAAATCGGGCAAATCTCGAATTTCTTTGCTGGTAGTTTGAAAATATTTGAATTTTAATATTGTCTGAACAATTTTCTCCTTGATCTTCAATTTTAACAGCGATTTTAGAAACTACTTTTTCTTCCATGGAAACTCCTCAGTTTATCCAAATTTTTTTTTTGCATATCAATATTATTTGGTCTTATTCACTCTCAATAGCAACTTGTCCTTGACAATAACCTTGCTATGACCCTTCTATCCTGTTTCTCCGTGTTATTTCGCAAGAAATATTGTGACTTTCAGGCAATGTACTGAATTGGTCTGCCCTATCTTCCACGACTTACAATACATCTGCAAGTAGTTCAGTGACTCAATAATCTACAACCATTCCGCTGACGAAAATAGATTCGACAATGCACGTCTCTAAAACTGATTCAGTGATTGAAAACAACAGTTATGAAGCGTCAACTTGGCCTATCAATATTTGAAATGTTTTCATGAATCTCAGGATTCTGGAAAAACATTTGGTTTAAGAATTCTGAAGCCAGCACTTCTTGACAAGATTGTAAAAAAAACACACTGGTTCCATTATGGTATCGAAACGAACCGTCATAGCTAGAAATTTTCTAACCTATACAAGCGGTGTCATGGTATGTATTGGAAAGATCGAAGAACATGGGGTTCAAAGTATTTTTGAGGACACCAACGCTAGAAAATTGTCTCAAATCAATTGAAGATCCGAGATATCCTTCAAGTATATCAGGAGTATTCTAAATACCTTCAAGTTGTGGCTTTTCTGCATGGGAAAGACGGAATGAAATATTATAACATGCAATAACGAAGCGCAAAAAAAGTTGCCGCTTTGGCAAGCAGATAGATATTATGTTTTACAGAACGCAAGTTCTAGATAAAACCAAAGCTATATATAATCCGGTCGATCTAGACATTGGAAGGTACATAAATTTACAACAAGCTGCAAACGCGTGTAATTGTTCAAAACATGGTCAAAAATAAGATTTTAAAATTCCGAATGATTGCGATGGCTGGAAATGTATTCGTGGTCAAAGGTCAAAAATCTCGAAAAAAAATTGGTTTTTTCCGATTTTCAGGAAAACGGTAAGTTTTATCATAAAATAATTTCGAATAAAAATTGTGGATCATAAAATTATCTACAAAAAATGTATCACTACTTTTTTTTCTTAGAG
>WOGO01005847.1:0-12143 GCA_015342085.1 Leptinotarsa defecta
TGGAATCCAAAGAATTTTAATTTACTAATGAAAACCTCATGATCCATAGTATCAAATGCCTTGCTGTAATCCAACAGGATCAGACAAGTACCCTTTCCTTCGAGTGTGACAGTTTTTGAACGAATGTTTTCCAATGCGTTGGATCGGCAGAAGGGGCCCTGTGGAGTGGCCAGCTAGATCACCTTATCTCACATCGATGGACTTCTTTCTGTGAGGACACCTGAAGTCGAAAGTGTACTCTACTAAGCCTACAAATCTAGAAGACACGCGTCAGAGAATTGCTCGAGAATGCCGATTGCTGACTCCGGACATCTTCAATAATGTACGGAACGCTTTCGAGAGTAGACTGTGTTATTTTATGGGATTAGTTAGAGGTCATTTTGAACAATTTATGGAAGCATTTTTTCTTGTTGTGCTAATTCGAGATCTAGACCCAAGGTTGGTATCGGTAAAAGAGAGGTGTTGTTCCTTTTTTGAGAGTCAAATCCTATAAACATCTTGGCAAATCTAACTGTGCCTCTGAAAATTGGATGTGCATCAGATCAGCCGGCGGAGTGAGGCGAGAGCTCGTTAACATCGAGGAACTCGTGTAGTGAACATCGTGTTAGAACAGTAGGTGGAGAAATCATTATGTGTGGTGACCTGTGAATTATTTGTTGTCTTCAAAAATGCATTTGAACAGTAAACTGAAAAACAAGATTCTCATTGGACAAAGCAGAGACACTGTGAAGAACGTATGAAGATGCATGCAAGCTGAATCAACGGAAGATGGAATAATAATTCCTCTTGCAAAGGTAGTTGTAATGAATATTGTATTTTAAATTTGAAAGTTCAAGAACAAGTAGCTGAGGTCACAGGGGTTTGCGTGCGAACTGTACGAAAAATCAAATCAGAGACGGAAAATAGTGAGAAAAAACATTTTCAACTCCAAAGTTTGGGGAAATTCATATCAGAGTAGCATAGAGTCTTTGCGAAGAGAAATTCATAAACTTGGATTGTGATGGAGAAAGGTGAAATATAACTAGAAAATGTTGTTGGAATGCCAGCCTATTGGATTACTTAGGATAGAATTTTTGAGTATAATGCGGACCTATAAAGAAAATTGTCGACCTATTATGTATATGGATGAAACGTATATCCACGCAACATACACACACCAAAAACATTGGAGTTACCATACCATGGAAGGCCTGAGAAAACCTGTCAGTGACGGGCAACATCTGATCATAATGCTAACATTAGATGGAAATCAAATTATAATACAGGTAATCATCACAACGAAATTAATTTTAATAATTAAGAGAAATGGCTGTCGGAACAGCTGATTCCGAATGTGTCGTTAAAAAGCAATGTGGTGATCGATAATGCATCATATCATAACAAACAAATCGACAAAATGCCAACAACATCGACCATAATAGCCTATATGCAATCATGTTCATCAGAGAGGAATACTTCATTCGGATAAAGCATGCTGAAACCTGAATTATATGGCTAGCAGAAGATCACAACGTTGTACGATTACCGCCATATCACCCGGATTTGAATCCAACTGAATTGGTTTGGGCTGGACTGAAAGATAACGTGGCAAATCAAAGCGCTTCTTTCAATTTCAACGATGTCATGCAATACTGCGAAGAATTTTTGAACAGTTTTCTTCGTAGCAATGGAAATCTGGTTTTCAACAAGCAAAGGAATTTGAGGAAGATTTCATGTCAAATGATCTCATGTTTGATATGAGAATAGGGATACTGCATCGGAACAGGAATGTGGAGATGACTTTCCAAATGATGAAGATATCAATTTATTTGTAGCCAAAACTTTTCTTTTACAAAAATTAGTCCCCCTTAAGATAAAATCCTTTCGATTCAAATAAAAAAAAACTCTTCAGAAAAATGTGTAAATCACACAATTTGTTATCTGTGTTTATGTCAGATAACAAACTGGAAAACATGCTCATCTGAAATAAGTACTTTCCTTACATTGAATAACATTGACATTACTCTTTCTTGAACCAGATTTCTACCAAAAATTCTTAACAACTCATTGTGTGAAAAAAAAAATCGCTTACGAAAAATGCCCGCAAATTATTTTTACACGCTTTATATTAGCTTCACCTGCATGTATGTATGTTTGTTTGTAACTCTCTTTCCCATTTCATATCGGGATCTCTATTTGATAGAATTATCGACATTATTGCTTGATCTATTCCCGGACAGATGGCGCTGTACGTAACCTCCTTGATATAATTTGAACTTACTTTACATGTATTTTCTTCATTTGAAAACAGTGTTTTTTTATTTTAATTAATTAATTGATGAACACGCTTTTATTAGCTTCACCTGTACGTATGTATGTTTGTTTGTAACTCTTCTTTCCCGTTTGAATGCTTGGGATCTGTATTTGACAGAATTATCGACAATATTGATTCATCTATTCCTCCTTGATATACTTCAAACTCACTTTACATGTAGCTTGATAGCTGATTTTCAGGCTCCCTCTCCGGAATCGTAAAATATCAATGGTCATTTTTCTAAACAATATACGGCTGATTGATCCCAAAGTTTATAAAAAATAAATGTAGTTTGAAAAGACTAAAAAACATGTTTTTATAGCATACGAAACTGAAAAATTGAAAATGAATACAGTTCAAAACACTAAAAAACACGCTTTTGAAGAACATCGAAATGAAAAGTTAATTATTTTTTTTAATAAGCTTAAAATAATAACGAATGAAAAATACTAGTATTATTGTGAAACAAGCGTGGGCGTTTTTTTCTATATCAAGCGTTCGTCACTTTTTCACAATAATACTTGTATTTTTTGTTCGTTATTATTTGAAGCTTATTAAAAAAAATTATTTTTAACTTTTTAGTTCGATGTTCTTCAAAAACGTATTTTTTAGTTCTTCAAACTATACTTTTCTTAATAATTTTCATAGGATTTCATCGTTTATTTGAATGTTATCAATTCCTCATAAATGCAGAAGTGAAATCTACAACAATTTTTACTGAGTAATACTTAATAAGTGACTAATTACTTAGCAAACTCTAACCCAATGAGAGATTGAAAAGACATATTTTTGTATAGGTATTACTGTCAGTTTTGGAAATAATAACTAGGTTTTTTGAAAATTATCAACTTTTACATAGATTATATATATATACATATATGCTTTTGAGAAATGTCCTTGCAAAATCTTCAACGTTCATCGCATAAATAAGTTGATTAACGAAGAATTGAGAGAATTTGTTTTGCTCAAAAATTTTTTATATTCTGTTGATTTCTCATTGACACCTACATGTTGAATAAATTAAATAGGAAATAAAATAGAATATACAAACTTCTCTTGTCTTAGAATTGCAGGTAAAATTTTATTTTAATACATACTAAATGAAGAATCTCCTGGAATTATAGGATTAACGAAGTAATTGAGTAAATCCTTACCTGAAAGAGAAATTGCTTGCAACAAATCTGGAACAAAAGAAAACATTATTATTCTTCCCAGAACTTATTCATGAAATTAATTCAAATTCAACTTCATTTCTCAAGAGAAACGTTAGGTACGTTACTGAAAAATATATTGAAATTGAAGAGAATGAAAATAAATTGATTTCCAAACTACAATAACTCAAAATGATTGACAAAGTATAATATTTCAGAAATTACATTCACATCACAATACACAATAGAAAAAAGAAAGATAGATAGAAGCAATAAAAATATGTATACTGACCAAAATATACACAATATATCTTTTATTCAACACCTTCGGAAAAATAATGTTATCTTTATAAAAAAGATAGTCATAGTTCATTTGTAAATTTTTCACTGAAAAAAAAATTAGAAAATGACAAGATCAAAGAAGAAATTATTTCATTTTCACTGATTCACCTAATAGGAATCGGAGAAGGAAATAAATGCATGAAATTTTGAATCGTAAAAACTTTATTTTTAAATCTTCATTATAAATCGTTCACAATATTTGCTAGGAGGAGGTAAAATCATGAAATTTTAGGTAAAGTGTTGATCTCACAAAATAGCCAATTGATTCAATCCTATTACGATAGTTTTTTAAAAGAGAAAAAATCGAACCAATAATTATTTTTCACAAATCTAACAAATGCATGGAAGTATTATATTTTATTTTAATACTTTTTATATTTGGTTTCATGTTCTCAAATATTTGATAGGAGATAGTTGAAAGTTTGTTTTTTTTTTCTAAAAGCACACCGGACAAAAAATGAAAAAAAATTAATTTAATTACTTTTCAATATTTTCAAAATTACAAACAATTAGCGACCTCTTGGCGCGTGCGCCGAGGTATAATTGTTCTCATATAGACACATATTATTCGGTATGGAATTTTTTCTAACACAAAATACAGTTCAGATTACCGCCGATAATGTAGTTTTCTATAGTGTAATAATTTTTAAAAACGATCAAGTATATTTCAAGTTTATTCATTAAAAACGAAAAAATTTTACTTTTTCATAATATTAGTTTATATATGAATTATATTGTTTATATAAAGTCAAAACTCTGAAATTTAATAATTGGTCTTTTTCGAAAGCGCAATTCTGATTCAAATATACTTCCGCACATGCAGCTTAAAATATTATAATAATTCGCAAAAATATATCTACGTTATTTCAAAAGAAAATTATCATTACTTTTTCATTTGGTATCATTTCAAGTTCCCGAATATTCGACAGGAAATAATTTGAAATCAACAAAGGGCGTATTTATTAATTTATTCAAACACATATAAGTACGTTTTCATCTTATGAGGTCGTTATTTTACAAAACCAAACATTTCATATAAAATAAACCGAAAAATAATTTTCAGTTATTCAAAGCAAGTTTAATTACTCCACAACTACGATATTTTAAAAATATATAGTGAATCGAGATATTAAAAAAAGGTTGTTATTTCTAAGTTTATCAATTACAAACAATAAATCTTTTTTTTATATCAGTTTAGATTATTTACAGAAAAGCAAAGACATTTTTTTTATTTTCAACTTGTTTGAAAAACCATACTTTTTTTATAATGTGATCTAAACATGTCCTTGCAAATGGAATGCCAAGAATAACCTAAAAATATAATTCCCAAAAATTTATCCAGGATTTTTCAAAAAGAGAAAAATATTGATAATTCAGTTTCAATTAGTTTATTTTGAAAGCTCGGTTTTTTATATGCGTGCATAGACGGAAAACAAAATAAACCGAAAAAGAATTTTCAATAACTCTTTGCGACTCTGACAATCTGAAAACATTGCCGAGTTTTAAAGGTGAATTCTAGGAAAGCAAACTCCAAAGTATACAACATAAGCATCATAATCCGAAAACCCAGTGTATGTTCAAAAATGCAGCATCTTACCCCCTACTACCCCGAACGCATTAAACGGAGGCACGCCATTGGCCGAAATCCGAGCGGCCAGCCTATGCGAACTCGCAAAACTACGCACCGAGGACCGACGACTTCTTGGACCCCCAAATTCGTCAAGATCTACCGGCCCAGAGTGGTATTCATTTCAGTTTAGTATCGTCTGTGCGTTAGTGAGGGTCTGAAAATTCGTACATCAGTCAGTCGGTATTTCTCGGTGAATATTACCTGGACATGTCTACGAGTGTTGTTATAGTTTTGTGTACGGACAGTTGTGAATTTAGCCAGTGATGGGCTAAACGGAACCGCTTATGGAACTTTTTAATTTTTGGTTTCGATTTATTTGATTCGTTTCGAAAAAGTGATGCACCTTTCGCACGAGTGCGCTTTTCTATTTTCTGTTGAGAACGTTACACCACCGCGACTGAAGACATTTGAAATGTTATGATATTTAAAAAGTGACAGTTGTATTTTTCGTTTTATAAACTTTTTTATTGTTTACGAACTGAAGTGCAATGGCGAGCGGCAATGGAGTGCAACAACAACAATTTGTGGAAGCTGCCGAAGAAGATTTACAATGCAAGGAATGCGGTCTCGTGATGAATTCTAAGCAGTCCTTGAACGTCCATTATCAGTACCACAAAGATAATTTGCTGAAACACTGGGCCTTAGAAGCAGCTTCCTCACACTCGGAGGAAACGAACAACAACACCACAAAGGCGAACATTAAACGTGAGTCAATTCCTAATAATGCAGCAGCGACTGCTGATAGCTCCGACTCTTTCCAAAAAAAGAGTCCAGAGTACAGTACGACGACCCCAGAAACCATTTTTGGGCATCCTCCTACCCCTCAGAGCTATCAGAGCGCTAATTCGCCTTATCAAAGTCACGATAATTCCACTTTTTCTCCGAATTTCCATTGTTATCAAGTGAAAAGCGAGCGAATTTCCCCCACGCCGCAACAACCCCAATATCAAAACAATTATGCCAGCTATCCCGAACAATACTTCCCTATGGATTCCAACCAGGGCCAACAGTTTCAGGATTCCTTTGTTCAAAAATCTTCCGCGTACAGGTATCACCCCTATACGCAACCCCAAAACAGCCCTTACGATAGGCAAACGCAGGCACAGGTGTCATCTTCAAGTCCTGCGTTCCCTCCACAGCCAACCCCATCCCCTAGCCCGAAACAATGCGACAAGTGTGGTCAGGTGTGCGAATCTGCTTCGCAGTTAATAGAACATCTCAATATGGTTCATCCTCCAACCCCGGCATCACATCTTTCATCTTATCAGCCCAATCAGCATTTTATGTTCGAGCATCATAACATTAAACAGGAGGACGCTTCACAAAGCGAGATACTGGATCTCGATTCTCACAAAGTTGTTCACAACGTTTTTCCCGAAGATGAAAAACCCCATAACGGGGAATCAAATCCGCACTCTGTAACTGTCATGTTACCGTCGTGGTCAACTTTGCAGCAGCAAAACGTCCAGCAAGCACAAAAACTGTTCCAGGAACAGAGTGTGTTCAGTAGTTCCGAGAAAATGTTCCAAAGTAACATTCCAGAAAACATTTCGGATAGTAAAATGTTCCAAACTGAACAGAAATTGTTCACATCTGAGACGAAATTATTCCAACCCGAGCAAAAGTTATTCCAACCACATCAAATACATAATCAAGAATTTATGACTAGTGGCGCCGTTACAACTACAAGCCCGGAAGTAAATGCCATGAATCAAACTCCTCAGGTTTATAGGCCGTTTGAACACATGACGCCACAACCAAATGTTCCTGTGATAACTAGTACTGGAGTTTCGAGCACTCCAGTTCAACCCCCGTCGAGCACAAACCAGAAAGGAGCGAATTGGAAATCCAACGAGGCTAGGAGGCCTAAGACATACAACTGTACAGCTTGCAACAAGTGGTTCACCAGCTCCGGTCACTTGAAAAGGCACTACAATACGACCCTACATAAAAATGCCGTAAAATCCAGCGGACAGCCAGATCCGGCGTCTCTGCCAATTAGCGCCCATCATCATCCAGCCAGGGACAATAATTCTAAGCAAGATGATCGTCCGCAATCAAGAAGCCCGGGAGATGAAATCCGAGGTGACGACAGCAGTATGTCATCTCAATACGAGAGACTGAATTCAATGCCAGGCTTACTACAGCATCCCCCAAATGGTCCCTACGACCGGCAACCGGCGCCAAATATACACCACACGCAGCCTCTACATTCTCCAATGCCACATTCTCCGATGCCTCTCTCGCCGATGCCTCAACATCCGAGCCCGTTGGGAAACCATATCGGCAACCAACTCATATCTAACGGGAGTCCCCCAAACGGGGATGCAGGCCTCTCCACCACCAACCTAGATTCGAGGGGCCTGCTGTCGCTCAGTTCACAAGCAACCAATTCGGTCAATACCCCTCTTGGATTCAACATGGCGTCTCAGCATATGATGTCAATGGAGGACAGCCAGTACCAGATGTACCCAAACGAGTTGGCCCCCCACGTTATTCAGGCTATGGCTACCAGCAACCTCAATACTACTGGTGAGTACCATTACGGTATTCCAATCAGCCAATCTGACGAAAATCAACCGCTTCCAAGCTTCCAACAACTCCAGTCGAACCGTTTCGCGCTGGTTGGCGGCTATGATTTAGATAACGTGGGGGGCGGAGGGTCGGTAACGTCCTCCTTAACCTATTTTGACATCCCCGATAACGTAGATCAAAGGAATATAATATATCAGCAGAATGAAAATGAAGCGATTATCCTTCAGAACGAACCCGTAGCGCCCCATTGCGAGGATGAGTATATCCTGGGTTATACTCCCGCACTGAATAACAACAATACTGGGGAAGGTCTTATGGCAATTGAGAATGATCCAGAGGCCATGAACAAACCAAAGAGGATAACGACGTTTGACGAAATCCAATACAGATTAGCGAATCAGCCTGATTCCCCAGAAAAGGCTCACACAAAGAGAGATTACCAAGAAAACGTTAACACTATGATTGTGTCTTCAACTGACAACAAAACCAGAATACACAAATGCCACCCATGCGGCAAGTTCTTCAATAAAGCATGTTATCTGACGCAGCACAACAAAACCTTTCACAGCGGGGAAAAACCCTACAAATGCACGAGATGCGGTAAAAGGTTTGGATGTGAAAAGACCTATGAGGTGCACTTGGCCAAACACGCTGGAAACAAGCCACACAAATGCGATGTGTCGCCATGTCAAAAAGCCTTCAACCACAAGACCGACCTAAGAAGGCATATGTGCCTTCATACGGGAAAAAAACCATACAAGTGTAGCACTTGCGAAAAAGGCTTCATCAGGAAGGACCACATGGAGAAGCACAAAGAGACGCACAATAGAAAAACTCAGTCCAAAATCGCTGCCATCCGTTAAGGACGGCCCTTGTGTGTACGTATGAATTGGTAGTTGTCACTTGGCACTTTCTCTACTTAAATGATTGTGAGCTCTATTTAAATATATATTTTATTATATTTGTACATATTATTTTATATTTGATTTTTAACGGCGATTAAAGGGAGAAAAACAGAGTAATGGTAATACAACAAAGAAAATTGCTCAAGTTTATTTCATAGTGTCCGATAATAAACAATACTCAAACAGCAATACCTCAGAATCTCAGTTATTAATATAGATATAACATATTTATATCAGATTTTATTATAAATATCTTGTGGATGTACAAAATCTAGATTCAAATGATAAATATGTATAAAAATGAGATAGCAACTTAATTTTATTTTTCTATTGGTGAAATCATCTCCAATCATCAATTGAAAAATAGTTGGTTACGAATAATGGCTACAGGGTGATATTTGACTCTCCATAAGTTCTACAGTTATTTATTTCCAAAAAAAATTGGATATAACCGATTTTTGAACTTTACTACTTTTCATGATTTCAAAAAATCTGGAGTTGATATAGAAAATTTATAGAAATATAAAGGAACGGGCAATACATTTCTTAAACATCTTTTTTGTTGGTTTTGTTGGTGTGGTATAATGTTTTGTTAACGATAAAAAAGTATCAGGTCACTACACAAATTTGTGTTCACTTGTTGACCTGTTTTTAGTTTTTTCTTATTAACAGGAATCATTTTCAGTAGGGCAGAATCTGAGTCTTAACTTTAACTTTCAATTATCGTCACCTCTGTAAATGTGTTGTATTTACCTTTGAGTTTTTGATATATTAAAAAATATTGTATACTCAAGTTATCATGTTTATGGTTTTTGCATATCGTTTTTCACGAATTTCCACTGTGAATTATAATGTATAGGGCGGTTCAAACTATGACGTCAAAGAAGAAAATTTGATTTCTAATATTGAGGGGTATACAAATGTACTCGGGACGAATTTTTTAATGTTTTTGGAATATGTTCTGAACTTGAGATTGTTCTGTCACATTTCAGATTTTATTTGCGTTCCTAGATTGTGAAAGCTGTTTCATCTCAATATTATGAGTTTTCCTTCCACTCATAAAATAATCGGTTCAGTAACATCGATGCTTATTATAAATTTTTCATCAACTTCGAATATTATCGTTTGGCCAAGGCAGAATTGAATTTTCAACATTAAATAAAAAAAAATTAAAATATTCTACAATTCCCAGATAATTTTCAAAATTCCATTATAGATTTCCATTAAAACACAAAAAATATTCAGAAGGGTATCATTTCCCATTTTAAAATTGAACTTTCTCTTAATCGGATATATAGTTTTCATTTGTTATCAAAGTTTTTGCAACTTGCATAAATGTTACCATGTAATTCCTAATGATTAAGTTAAAAAATATCCTGAAAGACCCTAAAAAAAATTTGGGAAAACAATTGAAAAATTTACAAATACAAAGTACAAATATTTGGAAAACTCTTTGTCGTCATGGCTTGTACCACCCTGTATAATTTTGACGAGAGTTATCTCACTTTACGCATAATCTAAAGTGAAATATCTCTTGATTGTTTTTTCAATGTAAATAATACATTCCTTAATTAGTTCCTCCCTTGTATATATTTGTGATATATATTCCTTTTGGAAAATCTCACCCTGTATCTAACTGTGAAGTAATAATATGCAATAATGTTACAACGCAAGGTTTTGATATTTGTTTTTATCTATAAGATGTAATGAAATCGTAAATTTTTTCTGTAAATATGTTTCCATTGAAAATAGAAGAAATTATTGATTTTCCATAACAGATCTACCTCAGTTACGATGAATTTTATGTGCCAATTTTAAAATTAAGTTTGGAACCCAAATGACGGGTGCTATTAGACAATTCTCGTGCCAAAATTACATTGCACAATGTTGATATATTATGTACGAAAATATGTCAATGTTTTGCCAATTTGGTAGTACTTGGTGTCTCACATAATTGCTGAGGATGCTTAAAAAAATAAACTTCAATTTTTACTTATTCCGATACAAATTACCTAAAACATTTTTCTTCTCACTATGACTTCAACTCTCTCAATTCATACAACAATAAAAAGTAATATTCACCTATTGTAATTCTGAAATTCTTTCAAGATTCGATTCATACATTCAGTCAGTCACTATTCATGTTTTTGGCGATATTGAACCAATGTAAAAATTCTTAATAAGCTCTCACAAATAATTTATTGAATTTTGTGTATTTTCAAGTTATTTTTTTTGCTTTCGAAATATTCTTCTCAATTTATGTGAGCACTATGGTACTTGATCGTTACAATTTAGTGCAATTTACCTTTAATTTTAGAACGCTTCGAAAAATCGTGTTAAGTTGACTAGTTACCAATTGTTTGCGAACACAGTGAGTAAGTTGAATTTCAACCCCTTTTTTATCCAACAAATGGTTTTTTCCTTGAACGGAAAATATAGTTCTTTGGAAATGTGACTTACTAAGTAAGTAACTCTTATCAGAAAATATATTCAATGCACAGTAACTATCATTGATAAGTAGATATTCATTGTGATTTTCTGTGATAAGCTGATAAATTTCAAAATATTTGTTTACAGAATAAAACATCTATCTCGCAGGAGATTTCACATAGGATAATTATCAAATGTTTCTTGTTGAGTAATTGGCCGAGAGAAAACGAATCACATAATTCAGTATTGTAACTGTTATTAAAAAAATATGGCTATTACATCCATTCACGTCAACTGAAAAAAGGAAATTCCATTGCAAAAGGAAAATGTTTCTAGATCCTCATTTTATATTTGTATATTATTTTCGACCAAAAAACAGCTCTCCTAATTTTGTACATATTTGCCTGCCAAAGGGGGTGCAATTGAAACACTCAATCTGTGTCTGAATTGTTTTGTTATGTTCCTTTTTAAATAATTGTGAGTGTGATTACATGTTATGTTCATAATGTTGGACAATTTTTACTGTGGTTCTTGTTCTTACCCCGTTATTTATACATATGGTAGTCGAAAAAACCGAGAAAAGATATGTATTATTTGTTTGAGACTGATTGTATGTAGTGATTTGTTTATAATTTTTGCCATTCTGTACATTTTTCACGGTTACAGCTATTTAGTACTAAGTTGGAATGTTTATGTTACTCTTACCAATGACACAAGATTAAATATAGACACTTATTATACTTCTGCTTTTTATTTTATTTCTTTTTCAGGTACTTATGATGCACTGTTTGAAACCTTTGGTGTAGTAATGAATATTACTGGAGTTTTTTCCCAACACCAAATCGTTATTTTTAACA
>WOGO01005848.1:0-12142 GCA_015342085.1 Leptinotarsa defecta
AAAAAAAGCAAATAACACGTCATATTGGTGGGGGGAGGATTAGAACCGGGAAAAAATTTCTGAACGATCCATACACCACACCCTTCAAGGTCACATCACCTTGACTTCACCAAACAACAACCAATAAAAAAAAGCAAGCAATACGTCATAGTGGTGGGGGGAGGCCGAGAATCAGCTGTAAACAACTACTCCTATGGCCTTTTCGGAATTACCTGACATCCAAATTTTGATGTGGAAAAATCTGCATCTGGTGACATCAGCTGCCAAATTTTATTGAAAAAAAAAACAAACACGGCAATAGCGAGAGGGTTACCAAGGATTGATAGACAGTTAAGTATTATTTCACTGGTGATAGCTGAGTGGGATTTCACGAGGATTTCTCTGTTAAGAAATCTAACTCCACAATTCAGACCTTTTTTAATTTTTGTATGTTAGTACACTGTTGACAAAAAAAAATCTACCGTAGTTATTACAGCAGATTTAATTCATGTGGTAATTGTCTTTGTGTTTTTGAAGTTCTGTCGTATCCATAGAGAGTGGAATACCTACACTTTTTCATAATTTGTATACCCCCGGTAATGTTGAACTCTGGGGTCTTCAGCTGACCTTAGATTCTCTCTGATACTTTTCGTTGGCCTGAATATTTGTTTCATCTTGTGTTTCTTCAAAATTATTGCTGGTTGCCTCTCAGTGACAGCTGTAGAGACTGTCATGAACCGATTTCACATTCGGATTTGCGACATACTCTAATGGAAACCGATCATTTTTATTTTGAACAGGGACACTTTGAGGTTTGTAATGAGAGATGTTCATGTTCACTGATAAAATTGAAGCTGTTCAAAATTCCACAGTTTCTAGCTTAAGTTGGAATTTATATTTGGAAAAGGAACATCAAGTAATCATAGAGCAGATTTTCATCAAAATGATTTTTTCGAGTCGCATTTAAGGAATAATCAACATTTATGGATTGGTAACTGACAGAAGAGGGTTCAAAATAGAATTTCGAGAGTAATTTTGTTAAAATATCATTATTTGGAATATCATTGTTACTTTCTCAATTGAGATTTTACTAGAAAATAGGTAAGAATATGAAGCGAAAGTCAATTTCCATACATGTAAATATTATCATCAACATTTATCAGGTTTAGGGTTTTATAATTTCTTCAATTGGCCTTTCTGACTGTTTCTGACACCAAATTGATAAATTTTCGATCTCATCTGACCATCAACCACCTTCAAGTTCTGAAAACCTTCTAATTCTTCTTCTGCTGAATGTAGTTACCATATTGAATAAGTCATGTACAGACTATGAATTTTCATATGCTTTTTTTCCAGGTTATGTGAAAGAACTAACTGGAAGTGATTCAATCATTGTATATTTTTATGCATCTGCCAATTTCATTACTTGCTTAGCGTGGATTTGCGAAACTATTTTCCTGAGGCTATGTCGAAGGAAACATCAGGATGAACCAAGTTCACTATGAAGTCGAAGAAGAATTTTTCCATTTTATTCATCAGCATTGCATTGAAATGTATATAATAGAATGAATGAATGAAGACTACTTTTGAATTCTCATTCTATATATTGTTTCGTATCTATATAGAGGAATATATAATATCCAGTATCATAAAAAAAATTGGTTTATTTTCACTCTCGTTTTCTGATAGAAAGGAGCTAGAATTCACTTACAGTGGCTCACTAGATGTGAAGATATGTATTGTAATAATTATAAAATCCAATAAACTGACACTAATATGGTTTCTGAGCATTGTTAGTATTGTAGTGAGAATATTGTCATTATTTATGTTGAAAACCAGAAGAATTATTCGGTTGTCGTGTACTACATTCAGAACAGAAGTCTGAAATTTTTTGTCAAATAAATTCTATTTTTTCGGAATGATTATTGTGTTACTTGTACAAACGTGTGAATGATAGAAATAAATTTTCACCTGTGTTGAGTTTGAAAACAAGCCAAAGCTTTTTCCTGGGTACTTTATGATTTTCTAAATTTCTGATGTAAATATTTTTTTAACAATGCGGAAACTCAGTAGTACATATCTTACCTTATTACAAATTGTGTTAGGTATACAAAAAAGTCAGCTAAATTTTGCTTTCATATGATCTCTTTTTTTCTCCTAGGGTAATTTTTAGCATTTTTACATCCTCAGTTTGTACTCTGAACCATCAGTCAGAATTTTTGCTTTGATTATTTTATACGGCATAGGTATTTCTGAAATTGAAATTCGAAATTCATATGTATTGCATTTTTAAAGTCGAAAGATTAAGAGATAAAACATGTTCAAATAATGAGCTTGTTTTTGTTTAAATCAGTGATAATGATTAATGAATAATTCAAATGGCAGATTTGATTTCGTACCTAACTAACCTGAACTGTACAATACCAAAATAAACAAAATGAATTACACAAGCTTATCGTTAACATTGATCTTTTTTTAAGTGAATACTGGAAAAGTCCGCTTTCTTGTGAAATTATTAATAGTGAATATCTTCTCCACTCTAATGCATTCAAAAAAACTTGTTTTGTGCCACTCAATAGCCCAGGCAGCATCCACGAACCAGAGTCCTAACTAACACAAAGAAAATTATTGAACATTCTAATTCTCTGCTTAGGTCACATGCACTTGCTGTGGATCTTCAACCATTCAAAATCAATTCAAAATGTTTATACTGAAAGGATTATATTTTTCGGGGTGAGTTTGTATTCCAAACATTCCTTATGGAACTAAATAAGATTAAATCAATCATATATCATTACCAGGATTATAAAAGAAAACCACACAATTTATTCATAAATTAAGATTTTTATGTCACTGAATGGGTTTGATACACTTATGTCAGCGATAACATCGTGATGACATTCATTCACTTATTTTATTAAATCCCAGCCAGAAAAAAATTTGTTTGTATTGGAAGCGTTATATTTTTAGAAGTGACTAATTTTTTGGGAAAGAAAGTTTTTGGATTTCTAATTCTCCATCTTGATATGAAAAATTCAAAGTAACGAAGTAAGTAATCAATTTCAAAAGACGTAACCCTTTACATATACATAGATGTGTAGATCATGCAAAAAAGTGAATTTCAGACACAAACTGGAAAAAAAAGCCCTCATGAAACAGCTAATTTCATATGAACATTGAACTACACGAAAGAAAAATGCTTTTCAAATAAATACTCTCATATTAGTCCATATGAACTCAAATGAATTATAAAAAAACACTTTTCTCTATTCAGTTTGTATTCCAAACATCCGTTATGGAACTAAATCAGATATTATTCACAAGATTTTTATCAATCTGGATAATATTTAAAAAAAAACCACACGATTCATTCATCAATTACGATGTTTATGTCACGAAATCAATTTGATCTACTTATGTCATCGATGACATCGAAATGATATTCATTGACTCATTTGATTAAATCTCAGCCAGCAGGAATCTAGTTTATACTGAAAGGTTTATACTGTTAAGAGTGTCTAATTTTTTAGAAAGAAAGCTTGTAGCCTTCTACCACTCCCACAAAAAATGTGGGAATCATTCAAAGAAAGGAAGGAAGGAATCAATTTTTCAAGGAGTACCTGCATACATAGATGTGTAGATCACGCAAAGAAGTATCTTTCAGACACAAACTGGAAGTAAAAGTTCTCCTGAAATAGCTTCTTTCATATAAACATTGAATTACACGAAAGAAAAATTCTTTCGAAACAAATACTTCCATCGACATCTACCATGTAAGTGAAATTTTTACCTTTCATTCAGTATATTGTGTAGAAATTCTGTGGATGATATCTGATTCAATTCCATAATGAATGTTTGAAATTCAAAACTGAGTAGGAAAAAGTGTTTTTGTATAATTCAGTGTTCATATGAGAGTATTTGTTTCAAAAGAAGTTTTCTTTCAGGTAATTCAATGTTCTAATTCAGGAGGGCTTTTTCTTTCACTTCGTGTCTGAACATTACTTCTTTGCATGATCTATACATCTATGTATAGAGTTACTCCTCTTTAAAATTGATTGCTTTCTTCTTTTATTTGAAATATTCCCATTTTTTTTGTAGCAAGATGGTGTAGTAGGAAGCCAAAAAACTTTTTCACCCAAATAATTAGTTACTCCTGGAAATATAACACATCCAATATGAATAAGATCCCTTCTGGATGTGATTCAATTTAATAAGTGAATGAATGTCATCATCTACACATCTATGTTTCGAGTTACTTCTTTTAAAATTGATTGCTTCCTTCTTTTCTTTGGAAGATTCCCATATTGTTCTGTATTGAGATGGATTAGTAGAAAGCCAAAAACGTTCTCTCACAAAAATTTAAAATGTATTTTTTCCGTTCGTCACTGGACATACTCTTCCAAACTTCTCGTAATTTACATTCCTAATTCTTTCAAATCTCGTTTTCAGCTTATGAAATGCACTTCCATCTGGTTGTTCACCTCTTCCAAAGAATCTGTTTGTATGCAAGGAGACGGTTTTCGTACCTTACCACTGAAGTACATTCACCCTATATCATCCAACACCTAATTCATGATGATGATAAATCTGATCTACTCTCTTGAGAAATTTTGAAAATTGCTGATATTGTCAGCAATTTTTAAAAATTGTCAGATACATCATAAGAAGCCAGTCATGAAATAAGTCCGAACTAGTGAAATTCATGAAATAACTAGTTTCTCAAGCAGGTTGTTTTCGCAATTATTATTCTTGAAACTAATGAAAACTACCACTGGATGGAATGGAAAATTGCTACTGAACTAGTGGTTGATTTCAATATTCAAATTTGAAAAAATAAACATAGGAATAAGCAATGTTTTCTGGTTGAAATAAATCATGGAGCTGGGCATAACTGGAATTTTCGCACAGTATATCTCCAGTGAAAAGTGTAGATGAATATTGAAGCATTTCAATATACACATTTGAAAAAAATTGTACTGTTTCAAAATAGATCAAACTTTATATCAGAGATCGATTCCACATTTTGAGATATTAGAAATGATCACAGTGAATCTGTCTAGTCCTGAAAAATTTCCACCTAGTTCCTGTGGAAATACCAGTGTTTTTTCAAAAATCAGTCTGCTGAATAGATTTTTTTAATATTTTGTTAATGGCGCCACGGAAATTTAGGTTGATTACACTTATCCGGTATGTGAAATTATAATTTTGGAAAATCATCCCGATCAATATCGATACGAAAAAAATTGGACAATCCGAAAAATAGTTCCACCCGAGAGTAATAGATCGACAAATTCTTGATCTGGCATATACAAGAGTGATATGAAACATTTCTCACAAGATGAAGTTTGAATATTGATATAAGTTTCGGATATGAAAATCTTAGCCTTCACACTTCTCATCATGCCTTTTTGGATAACTTTGAAAGATTATTCACTTTCACTTGATGATACTTCACGATATCATGTTACTGTATGACACACATCTGATTCCATTCACCAAATGGAATTGAATTCCTCCTCATCGGTTCAACGAAGAAATTACTTTTCGACAAAGTCTAGTCAAGCAGATTTCGAAAACGGATAATTCAACAAGGTGTCTGGTCCTGATGAAGTGCCCGTCATCGTACTTTGGAAGTACGCCAATGAACTCTCACCAGTATTTTGCAGACTTTTCGACGTATCTCATAAGGTTAGGATTTTTTCCTCTTGTTGGAAAATTGCTCGCGTTCAGCCTATTCCTAAAAAAGGGCAAGAAAAATTTTCCAAACAACACATCATGAATGAATCCGTAAACCACCAAATCCTTAGATATTTGAAAGGCTTCAATATTTTGAGCGATCATCAATATAGCTTTCGGAAACAAAGATCAATAGGCGACCTTCTATCGTATGTCACCTATGTTTGGAATAACTCAATGGAGAAACAAGGAGAGTCAAGAGCTGTTGCATTTGATATTTCTATGGCCTTTGACCGTTTGTGGCATAAGGGTTTGCTGTCCAAACTTCGCTGTGATAGCAGGTCGGATCATTTTTGTGTACGGCTCTCCAGTTTCCTGAAACAACGTTCCCTGCAAGTGCCGTCGATGGATATCTCTCGAATACTTTTACCATCAACGCTGGTATTCCCCAGGGATCCATATTGTCTCCAACCATTTTTTTATTTTATATCAACGACTTATTGGTAAGAAACAAAAATCCAATATATTGCTTTGCTGACGACAGCACACTTGTCTCGTCACTATATTTGGAATCCAGGACATCGGCTACAGATGCACATCTTTAACGGTAGGAGGGGGTTGCATATCTTAATTGGGATGAAAGTAACCGAGTTCAATTCAAATCCACGAAAATCCAAGCATCGGTTTTCTTCAAAAAGAATAATGTCTCTGAACCGGATATAATAATGTCAGGATAGACAATTTCGCTTCCTGCTTCGATCTCTCGTGAAATTTTATTGTTGACTTAACAACCAATAAATAAGGAATATTGTTTCATTGAATGTAGAGTAAAATCAGCAATTTTTCTGTCAAACTAACTCTTATCTACTTTTTCAACAACGTCACAGCAAATTCATACATATTATCAAAGATTTACAAAACATCAAAAGTAATTAAACGGAATGTAACAATTTTAAACTAAATGAACCAACTTAACTTCAACATTCCTCCCTTCAGTAATTATCCCATCAACAATTACGCATCTTTTTGTTCTGGTCGTGTACTGGCATCACACATAATATGGAGACTGATCTTTGGAAAATTATTTTCTCGGCTGTCATAATGTCGGCAACACGTATTTTCCCATCCTTTGCTGGATGAAGATGTACTATTTTTTCCTTTGAGACAACAGATCCGAGGTGCGTTAGTTTCATAGATGAGAACAATATCATCTATTTTAGGATGATTCTGTCATTTGCTTCTTTTAATTAATGATGACATATACTCACGTGACCAACGTTGCCAGAATATATCGGCAATCTTCTGAGCTGCCTTCCATTTCTTCAGGAGATGTGAATTTGTTTCTTCAATCTTTGAACAAGATAATGCCGTATATTATGGCCCAATCAAAAAATGTTTTGGAGTCAGTGCATCAGAATCATTTGGATCAGTTGATACGTGCATCAGTGGTCGGGAGTTCTAAATGTTCTCTATTTCTGCGAAGGCTGTCCTCAAGACATATTCTTGGAGATATCTTTCCTTCGAAATTTCTTTCAAGTGTTTCTTGATGGATTGTATCAAACGTTCCCATCCGCCACCCATATGCGGTGCAAACGGTGGAGTAAATGTCCATTTAGCATTTTTCAGTGTGCAATATTTCTGAATTTCCTTTTGGTCCATATTCTGAAAATGTTCTGCCAGTACCGCTTCCGTTCTTTTGAAGTTGGTTCCATTATCGCTAAAAACTACTTCTGGGATACCTCTTCTGCAACCAAATTGTCCGAATACATGAATGAATCCATTAGTGGTCATATCTTGAGCTATTTCTGAGTTGACAGCTCTTGTAACCATACAACTGTATATTACACCATATCAAAATATCTTTTCAGTTATTTCAATTGGTCCAAAATAGTCCACTTTGGTTTCGATAAACTGCCTCATAGTGGGTTCGAGTCGACAAATTGGCAATTGTCCCATTAGAGATATTTTTGAAAACCTTCTTCTGTTTCGGCAAATTGCCCAACAACTTCGAACTGCTTGGCAAATTTTGGGAATGCAATATCCTTGAAGTAGATTACTGACAACTGTTTCTTGACGTTAATGGTTAACGAGTTTATGGTGGTATTTGATGATCAATTTTGTAATTTCATGTTTGGCATTCAATATGACAGGCCTTTTGGTGTTTTCATTCACAAATGCATTATCAATTCTTCCATAACATTCTATGTGTCCTACGGTTCCATCAAATGAACAATCAAATGTGTACAATTCATTTGATGGCGTCCATTTTCCATTTCTTTAGAGAATTAATATTTCTTCAGGGTATGATTCCATAACTGAATTTTTACTCTGTCCAATTCTATTACATCAAGTTCCCCATCTACTCTGCTTTTTGTGCAATTATTTACGAATCTGAACATCCATGCGGTTTAACGTAGTAATTTTTGCCATTTTAAGAAATGTTTAGCTTGTAGAGTTTGGATTCTATTAAGCACAGTCTGTACGCAAACAAAATCTTTTCTCATCTCTTATTCTGCTTGATCGAAACATTGTTTGATTGAACAGTCTTCTTTCGGCCAATATTGAGAATATTTCCATAGAAAGTCAGGACCATTTATCCATCTGCTTTCATTTGAGAAATTCATTTTACCATAACTTTTGACTGATTCATCTGCAACGTTCTGCTCTGACAGAACGTACTCGCACTCACAAACGTTGTTTGATTCTTCTACTTCTCCAAGGAATTGTGCAACGAACATTTTAAATTGACTTGCTTCTGAACATATCCAATGGAGTGCGGTTTTTGAATCACTCCAATAGAACGTGCTTGGAATATCGAGTTGCAGAGATTTGGTCAAATGAAAACCCAATATAGCTCCCATCAATGCAGCTTGCAATTCCAGGCGGGGTATTGATAAAGGTTTTAGAGGTGATAATCGAGTTTTGACATTCACGAAGCAAACTTTCACATTTTTGTTTTGTAACCTACAGCAGCGTAGGCGTTCTCAGAAGAATCACAAAAAATGTGAAGTTGAGTACTTTTCACCCTTTCCATCATGCAAAATTGTCGTGGAAGTTTGAAGTGATGAATCATTTTCAGATCGTCAATCCATTCTTTCCATTTCATGTACAAGTTTTCGGAAATGTCATCATCCCAGTCGATTTTACTTCTCCAGAAATCTTGGGTAGTACTGGCTGAAGTCTCGAGTGTTTCTATTTTGGGCTTCTTGTGTTCAGCAGGGGCCACAAGTTGAGCCGAAGAAAACAACATTCATTTCATAAATATCTGATTGTTTTGCCCTCTCCATTCCTCTGTATAAAATCCGTTGAGAGATTCAATTTTCTTTCCTCACCTTGTCTCCAAGAAACATTTCCTTGATGTCAGAAGTGAAAGCAAACTTTCCTATATGAAAGTTAAGGAGAATTTTTTGCAATGAATTATGAAGGTCAAGTCCAATTAACAGAAAATCATTTAAACTCACCCAATTCGAGCTCGCAAAAGCATCAGAAACAACTCTCAATTTATTAGTTTTGTTTGGGTTAGTTATTCCAAAATGAGGAAGGAAGCAAATTCTGTTCAAATCACATTTGATTTCTTCAGAATCAATTTTATAAATATAACCTTCACCTTTCATGTCCTGCATTTCCTCGATATAGTTCTTTCCAAACGATTTGTCCCAATCCATTCTTCTCTCAGTAGCATGAAGTCTCTTCAATGCATTGTCTCTACTATTGGGTAGAACCAGATCATTTGCGTTCCAAAGAAGACCTGTTTCATACTCATTTCAAATTCTTTTCATTGTTGTAACTGAAATTTGTTGAGCACGTGGATCTTCTTTGGAAATAGACTTTCCTACTTCGTATAAGTCTCGATTTTCCAGTGCTCCTTGACAAGATCCTATAAAATATCGAGGCCGTCCTTCACCTTGCAATCTGTATAACAAACGAAATTTTCAGATATAGTTTGATCATTATTCCTAAAATTACCATGTATGACCCATCCATTAGGCTGTTTACTAGCTACAGGCCCATGCTTAGGTCCTGATATAACTTTTGTCTTCTTCATCTAATATCAAGATGATTGCAACAAGACTCTTCACTTCATCTGAGAACTCTACTAACATATCTAGTTTTCATCCCTTACATTGGGAAACTTTCTAACCTTGTCTAATAAAAGTGAGATGATATGTTCTGAACGTCCAAAACGGTTTAGTAAAAGCTCAATTACTCTGTCAAAATTTTGTGGCAATATCAGTGAAGATTGAGTTGATTTCTTTGCATAACCTTTGTAAAATTTTTGAGTTGACATTGATTTTCTTCATTGGAGTAGCCACATATAGATGTAGAATGTCTGTATTGTTGAATAAAATGTGGCTACTCTATAGGATCGCCACTGAAAATTGGCAAGTCTTTAAGGTATACTTTTTGGACATTGACGTATGCATTTATGACTTTTTCTGGAATGTGGATTTTGTTAATGAAAATCACCTACCTTGGTCTCATTTTTCTGATCCAGCTCATTTTTTGGTGTAGAAATAGCTGCTTTGTTGTCACCATCCCACGAAGTTCTTTCTGTCATCCACTTTTGTATGTTAGGAACACAGCTTGCCATTGACTCCTTGTATCCATCTGATCCAATCTTATCCTGGTAAGTAGATACTGACACAATTTCTTCAATTTGAGCTAGTTTCATTGCAAGTTCCAAATCTATGATTTCTTGTTGTTTTTTCAGAGCCTCTTGTTGATTTTCAATTTTCAGTTGTTTTTTTTTATCTGAATTTCTATTTCACATTGCTTTTGACGTAGATTTGTCAACGTCATTTGGATCCACCATCGATCTATCAGAAAAAATTTGCACATGCCCTTTTCTGGTCTGTTATTTTCTGCTTCTCTTTGGTTTCTTTTTTCGGTGAGTCGTTCACTTGTTTTCAATTCAGACATAATTCTGGCTTTGTATTACCAAATTGTTCTCTTGTATAGGCAACGAAAGACCATTTGTTTTGACTTCACCTGTAAATTAGGTATTATTAGAAATATCCAGACTCGAAGAACCAAATTAAAATCCGAAATTTTGCCTGTCAATCTATTTTTTCAACAACGTCATAGCTTACTCATACATTTTATCAAAGGTTTACAAAACATAATAACATAATAACCAAATAAAATCATACAAAATGTAACAATTTTAAACGAAATAAACGGAACCAAATAAAGGCGACTTTATCATAGCAAAATTTGTCACAGGAAAAACACGATACGTTATTAATTGTTAATGAATATTACTGGAGTTTTTTCCCAACACCAAACCGTTATTTCAACACCTCGACACGTGTCTCGATCGCCAAGTGATCATCTTCAAGAAGAAGGTCAAACCTGAGTTAAAATAACGGTTTGGTGTTGGGAAAAAACTCCAGTAATATTCATTACAGTGCATCACTAGTATCTACTATTGAAGTAAAAAGTTGTGAAGGAGAATCTACCATAGATGCCATGAGATGAAAGAAGACCTTTTGAGAAGGCTTATTTTGTTCATCCAGAAATTACAGGTCTATGTTCAATATCCTACGACCAAATAAGGGAAACACTTCACTCAAAATGTGTAAAAAGGAGCGAATTTCTCACAAAAAGGCTGTTTTATTTAATTTTTTTAGTAGTTGGGAAATTTTTTAACAGTGGCATATTAATTTTTCTGGTAAAGTCCATGTTAATTTGTGTTATTCCATTTTAGTTTTTTTGTTAGTGATATAAAACAACAATTATAATTTATTCATTCATCTAATGTGACGTTGACGTGATAAAGAATGAACATTTTGTTATTTTTGGGCTTTATGCATTTCTATTGCTTGAATTATTCCACCCATTCCAATAAATATCGGGGTCTTGATATCCAAGAAATATATTTTTTTTCATAAACAATTATTAATGGGCTCTTGAACCTACATTATTTTTTCCATATCAGCAGGTGAAAAATTTACATGAATCGAATTATTGGTTCATGAAAAGCACTAAGTAGCACTAATAGCTAGTTTGATACTGACTAGCTATTGTATAGTGAAACATGCGTTACGGTTTTTAAAGGGTTCAGTAAAAATCTTGCAATGAAATAAATGTTATCATAGAAGCACAACCGCTTCAATAAAATAATGGGCTGATAACAAAAATAGTGGTAGTTTAAACATGAATTACTAACATTCATTTACTTTTACTCCTCAATGCCGTATCTCATAAACACAATAAATGAGGAGCTGCTGCGAAATATGGAAACCGCTGTGAAACAAAGAAATCATTTGAGTGTGAGTGAATATGTGCACCCCGATGGAGGATGGGGATATGTTGTCGCTGTAGCATTTCTGGTATTTATGGTGAGTATTTTTTGACCACTCAACACACACTAAATGTTGTTGAACGAAAGTTTGTTTGCGTTAGATATAAAATAGGTTAGGAGAGGTTCTGAAATTTTCAATTATGAAATCAGAGAAATCAAAACATCCAAATGAAACGAATATAT
>WOGO01005849.1:0-12140 GCA_015342085.1 Leptinotarsa defecta
AGCACTCCAACCATCATTCGCAACAGAAAGGAGTGGTTATTGAGACTCTGGTAGAGAGGAAAAGACAAATCTGTGAAGCAGAAGGAATACAAAAGAAAATGTGTCATCTGATAAATGCGTTTCTGGGTTATAAATAAAACCAGGCCTCACGACCCAAACAAACACTTTCCTGAAGTTAACCGCCAACGGCCAACTTTCCTCTCATCCATATTTGGTGTGACGAACTAGATTGGAAACCATGGAGTAAGGATCATTTTCGACTTCACAAGAACGATAGAAAAGATCCCAGGATCGCGCTTGATACAGCACAGAAAAAGTTGCTGATATGACAAATCAAATGAATCCACAGGTACGGAAGAAGTTGGTCATCTGACACTCAGTAACGTCAATTATACAAAAGTATCAGGGTCATATTTAGTTCGCGTATCGCAGCAAGGTTGATTAGCTACCGTTGCTGCATCGCCGTCAATAGTGTTTGCCGCAGTAATAGACGAAACGTCATATATAAAACCTGGACACCACGGGCAATAAACACAAAAATATCAAACAATTTTCGATACATTGGCCACAAAAGACTACACACCATGATTAATTTGAAGTTTATACTTCCATGCCAACTTCCACACTATCTCATATCAAGAACCTGAGTGAAGTTTGGTACCCCAGCTAGTACCCCAGTAGTGATAATAATGGAATTCACCCAAAGAGAAGTATGTTGAACGGTCACTTTTGATGTAGGTCAGAACATATCTATCTAAAGGCAAAACCAAACAGACATCAGCTTGTCAGGCTACTTCCATCTATTTTCTCACGCAAAGTTTTGATTTTGCGATAAGTACTGAGATATCAATTTGACGATGTAGAGGGCCATGATGTATATAGACGGCAAATCTTATATGACCATTATTTTAAATTAGTGAACTACATTCAAAAGATGGATGTATACATTCGTTGATTTTCATCTGGACCTATGAAAAAATAATAATATGCAGTGAATTGTTTTGTTTCATTTCAGTGATAGTGTCATTGAAAGTTTTCCAGCCTTTCACAGATACCAGTGTCATATTTCAAATAATTCATTCGAAACTCAAACTAAAATTATACACGTAAACGTCATTTTTGAATAACATGAATTCATGAAAATTCGATTGTTTTTTGGTTTTTGGCATTCAGACAGACAGACGCATTGGGAGAACTCCATATGTGTACCGTAGAACTGAAACATCTGGCGTGAAATGGATCAAAATCAAGCACTGCTCCCAAATATCAGACCTTACCTCCTGAAGATGCCGCCAATTCAGTTAGTAAAACATTTGTCGAGAAAAGTGTGCCAGTTGTGGTATTTGGGTCCTTGTTTTGAGTTAATAGACCAAATTGATTTTTGTTCGGAAGTGGTTGACAATGTTTCGTAATGAATTTTACTAGTTTAGACTTCCATTGTCTAATATTTCATTTATTTATTTTTACACTGTTCTACAGATTACACTCAACTACAGAATGTGTCTGGAAATTCCTGAAAGAATAGATGAAATCATAAATTGAAGTGACCAGCTATAAATAACAATTGAAACGTCGTGAAGTCACTTGGTTTGAAATCTTCCAATTTTTATTTCATTTTCAATTGTTTAACTTTCAATTCTTCAATTTCTTATTACTTTCATTTCATTGTGAATCCATTTTTGCGTTTTATTGCGTAATATAATTGTTATTTTCAACTATTCATTTAAATTTTTAATTTTATTTGTTCTTTCAAGGATTTCAAATGATATTATATCATATTACACAATGTAAGTCCGATTTGTGAAATTCCCGTATTGATATAATGGAATAATAATAATGGAATTGACTGATACTTCATGAAAATCCATAAGTAATGTATTCAAAAAACACTTTATTTATTTATTGAACAGAAAATGTATCGTCAAACGCAATGCCTAAACGATATCTAGTCCGTGGTTGTATAATACATTGTTGCTTCAGTTTAATTTCAAAGTTGAATGATATCCAAAAAAAAAAGATTCTCACGTTCAATTCAATATCTGCATGGTGAAGTAGTTGTTAATGTTACAAAGTAATATCTGTTAATAATTTATGCACTTTTTGTAAGCGTGAAATTTTTCAAAATCTGAAGGCGTAGAGAGATGAACAAGATTTTCTTTGAAAAATAATCCCTTCGCAAAATATATTTTCCATATACGAGTAACACAATCACCATATGATCTCCTCATTCTCTACTTAAATTTTACAATCAGAAAAAAATCTCATTTTCCTCTGATGGATTTTTTCGCACCAATAACGGCTTCTTTCAATCACGAAATTGCGAATTTTGTTGTCAACCTCAGGTTTCCCAAGTCATTTATCTGAATTTTCTTTATAATTGACCCTCAGAGCGTGTTCGTCATACTAAAGTTTGAAGAAAGTAGGGGAACCGGTAAAATATGACTTGAAAAAGATAAATCCCTCTTCTGGAAGGAAAAATATGATTATCAAAAGTTATTGCACTGAATTATTATCTAATAAATTCCCATGAGGTTATTATAACTACAAATTGAGTTACATTGAGCGAAATACTGTGTATTTGATGATATTTTTGAACACTTTAATTAAAAACTTTTGTAAGTGCAGTCAACTACGTTAGCTCCATCAGGTGACAAATAAATTCCAATTATCACCTTATTTTCATCATGGTACTAAACCTGCACGAAGAAACGCACTCCGTAGTTTAGGTTGGGGAATATAACATTTATCAGACTTGTTTGATACGATATGAATATAGTGGGAAACAACAGGCAACGATGTAATAACACTTCCATAATACAAATTATGAAATTATAAAACAACAACAAAAATTAATTGTCGCTCCGGGGCGATTGATTCCAGTGGCGCATTTGCTTTTTCAGCTGCAGGAAAACCCGGAAAAACCTGCAGCACCACATCATCTGAAGATATTGATCTGCCAATGTCCTCTCTCATTGAACAAAAAAACTAATTTGAAATCCCTGGAAGAATCTGTAAAAAATTAAAAAGATTAGCCGAAAAATAACAATTATATCAAGCAAAAAAAACGAAATTACAATTACACAGAGGACATATTGATTAAATTTCAATCTGTATCCCCGAGGCTTGAAATCATAACTATGCAATATGTTTGTTATGATCAATAGATTTCCTAATTACGGAATCCTAGTCAATCATTTGTCAGTAAGATTCCGCAGTGTGCATTACGATAGATATTTGCGAATAACTAGAGAATGTCAACAAATATAGCCTGATCTGAAAATCCCAATGACAATTAATGTATACTGACCTGCATATTGCATTTCTATCATATCAAAGCCAACAACGTGTTCTAACTAATAAGTCTAAACGTATATTGGTATGAACCATTCAGAGCATGTGACCACATAACCTTCTTAGATCAATTAGACGAAACTCATATGTGTATTGATGGAAAACCTTCGTGAACTTTCGGAATTCCTATTCATGAACATCGTATATCATTCCTAGGAGAAACGTTTCCGAAATATTGTTCATATATGATTTTGTTACGAAAAATATATCAGTGATTTAAATTCTACAAACATCCAACAAAAATACTGCTCCAACACACCTGAACTGAAACATTCTTCTCGATGCGCCTTCAACCAACCAGTTTTGTGTTTTCAGGAGAGGTACTATACTAATGAAATCTAACTTCATTTTAGTCTCACAAAATGAATCTCCACTTCTACTCCCAGCTCATTGAAAGTATAGAAAAACCATCAATGGAATATTCAGCAGTGAGTTGTTTGGAATATCACCTGATTTCCAAAAAAATTCAAAAGTGTACTGTTATTTCAATTTGATCTTCACCAACTTCATTTTCAGAATATATCACTACATGTTTTGCTATTACTATAGATCTCTATCAAGTAACGTCCAAACCAATCAGAAAAAGAGTCTACTGTTATGTATTAATTTTAACAATTTCAGGCAATACTGATTTTTTTCTATGACCATTTCACAAATCTTTTTGTGCGATTCTATTAATTTTCAGTGTATGACATTCATTGTGCGCTGTGTATTTCTAAAATGAGTCGAAAAGAAAAAATCATTGGACGCACCATTTAGAAAGAGCAAATTATAACCACCAAAAATAGTCGGCCCTTCAGTATTATATGTAGCTCAATATGAGAATGGGCAACTCTTGGTTGTAGAAAGTCATCAAACAGAAGGTTACTGCATATTTGTGCTTTCGTTAGAATATCTTTCGGTCAAAAAACCAAAGTCATATTGAAGTTAGTTATAGATATGCTACATCCCAATTAGGAAAATCATGTATTGCGTGTTTTGATATGAATCAAAGAGATTTTTATCGGATATAACAATGTGAAAAAATAGAGACTCTAGACTAGTCCATGGTTTGACTTGCTTTGTTCAATAATACTTTTTCATGGATTCACATCAAGATCCCCAATAAACGTTCATATTTGTAAATATTCATCAATACTTTTATTAGTATATGAACCCATAGCCTGAAAACGAAGCATTTGTGATCCATCACCATAAAGCATTATTTCGGGCTATCAGTAGTGGCTAGTCTGAACTCCGAATGCATCGCTGTACACAACAGTCCTCAAAAGCCTGAGTAAGTGATAATGTTAGAAAAATCCCAATTTTGGGATCGAAAGATGACTCAATTCATTAATAACAAAAATAAACGAGATTCATCAAAATGGTCGTGGCTTAGCCTAACTCTACTGGCGGAACTTGTGGCAGCAAGAAACAGCCCTGCCTGAAAATGGATCGTAAACGTACAGTCTTTGAGTCCTGGTTCCATCTAATGGAATTGCAAAGGAAGTGTAGTGAAAGACAAAGGACGAATCTGTTTTGGCAGAGCTTGGCTTTGCAATGGAACACCTTTTTTGAGTATTGGATGGTATTGTCGAAGGCGTTGAATACATATTACGATTTTTTAAAGTGTAATATGAAAATATTATGGTTAACAATATAATATTTCAAGTGAAATTATCAGTGTAATCTCTAAGTTGAGACATCAGACATCGGACTTTTTCTCGAGAATTAAGAGTAAAATCTCAAATCAATAATCGAACATACCCTGAAGTTACTTGATTCCATCCAGAAAAGAGCCATCTGCCTGATTGGAGACGCGAACATCACATGCAACCTTGATAGTCTGGAACATCGAAGAAAAGTTGGAGATTTGTCTCTCTTCTTTAGATACTTTCACAAGAAGTGTTCAAATGACTAGGCACATTTGATTTCACCAAGAGCGGCCCATATCAGAAAAAAGCGACCGACTGTGGCTGCTCATTATTTTGAGGTTCAACTCAGTACACCCTGAACCTCATTGTTTGAGAACTCTTTCATCTGGATAACTGCGTTCGTGTGGAATAAACTTCCTGAGAACGTTTTTCTGAATTCATTCAATCTCCAGCGTGCTTGTGGAAAACTTGATCAAATACGTGTCCAAACGGTCACCGCCTACTGAGTTTTTGAATGATTCGTTTTCGCATATGGAATAAAAACAGAACTAAATGAATGGGTTCAATTCATTCAGTAGAGAGAAAATTATGGTATGCATTTCATAAATTTTGTTTCGTATATTCGTACTACTTAAAGCTGAAATATTATCAAATAGGGATCTGATGTGATAACTTACAAAAACTACAGTTTTCCTTTTCAGGAAACAGTCACTGGTTTTTAAGTTTCATTTCATCATTAACTAATCACCCGATGCTTGCTGATGCAATTTATGGTCGTAATACAACAATCCCTGTTTCATAACATTGATCTCTGCACCGACTAGTACCCACCGAATTCGAAAACTCAATATTGGACTTCCATTAAAATTCAAGCCTCAACGAAATTAATTAATATGAAATATATATCAATTCTTGTCGCTGAAACGTCCGTGATTCTGTGATTTATCCGCTAGTTCTTCAAGTAAATTAATTGTTGCTTGACTAATTTATACGACGGCTTTATCGGGATGAATTACTTCTCTCCGAATATAAATTGTTTGGAAAAAATGGGGTTTCATTAAATTTTAATACTTTTATGTAACAGCAAAACAGTTTTGTAAATGTTATTGCATGCTGTGAATTGTATTTCTCAGATAATTCATGGAATATTATGAAATAAAAATGCTTTGAATGTTCATTTGTCATTGTAAATCATTTTCTTATTCCGTGTCTTGATTACACATGGTGAACATGTATTTCGTAATATGAGTTTTATTATTTCAAGTATTATTCATTTAACGGTTCTAACTCGCTTTGTCAGGTGAGAAAAATATTTTATATCCATTGAGGAACCTAATGGATGAACATGTTATTTAGTTATTTGTTATTCAGTTACATATTTTTCATTCTCATTTTCGAAAGTATATATCACTCAAATGTTTTTCAATTGTGCACATAAATGCTCACTTGTTATTTAGTTTTTTCCTTTGGAACCATTTTATGTTTTGCATCAGCGAATTGGCATTGTTATTTAATATTAATTAGTTTCAAAATTTTTGTTTGTTTTAATGTCATTTGTTGTTGAAGCCCATATCTCGATGAATATTCATTATACTGTGTCGTGGTATACATTGACCTATGGAGAATTTGGTATTTTATACATTGTGTAAAAGCCAAAAGGAATAAATTCAGTATTTCGGTTATGGTACATGTTTTAACAAAATCCTGAAACACTTCAAATCTGAATTAAAATTTGACATACTTCAACCCTTATCAAATGACAGGTACAACACCTAATTTATCGAATGGGAAGTATAGCCTTGTGATATATCGTTTGAAAGATCTCTTCATTCTGTATTCATAAATGTTATCGCTTCCAAGTTCATTGCAACTATTTTTTATGAAATAAATTAAAATCCTATGGTCACCGAAATTCGATTAAGTACACTCAAAACTCATTGCAATATACTCAAAACTTATTTCATGTTGAGGTATTGATAATAAGAAAGTAAGCAAAAACTATAGCAATGTTCTACTTAGGTGGTATCATTTAAAAAACTAAATAATTTTCGTGGCAACGTTAGTTTGAAACGCCTTGTCAACTTGTTTTGTATGTTAGTTGTCAGTAATTTGAGTTCAAAATTTGGTAATTTCAAGTCTGACAAATGGTTAGATTAACGGAAATTCATAAAATAACAGTTTTACAAATGATTGGTTACGGAGATGGGAGACGATTCTGATAGAAGAACTTATGTTTGTGAGCAAATGATGGACATGTTGGATAGCAATATCATCCAGTTGAAAGACGTTATGTTTTCTGATGAGTGTACTTTGTACCGGTAAAACTGCCGGTACTGGTTAACGGAAAATCTTCACTTGATGAGAGAAGAACACACACAATACCCTCAAATGGTTCATGTTTGGGTAGGGATTGCAGGAAACCATATCATTGGTCCCTTTTCCATTGAGGGCAACTTGAATGACGATAATTATGTGGCACTTTTTCAAAATGATTTCATTCCAAGTTTAGCAAATTTATATCCTTATCCAGAAAACCCTCAAGTTCCAGTGAATACGATATGGTTTCAGTAGGATGGAGCACCACCACATTATCAAGTTAATGTCCGGCAATACCTCAATACAACATTTCCCAATCGGATAGGGAGGCGAGGATCGATTGAATGGCCAGTGCGATCACCTGCTCTTCTATCATTAGACTTATTTTGATGGGGATATGTGAAGAACAATGTGTACAAAAACAAATATCCAGATTTGAATGACTTAAAAAAAATAACGCTTGCGATTAGATCGGTCACGCCTGATATGTTAAATAATGTTAGAAGATAGTTTTATTTGAGACTATAATGTTGCCAAGACGTTCGCGTTGAACATTTTGAACATTACAGTTTAGTTTTTAATTGTATTTTATCGAATTTTGGTAACCACATGATAATTTATTTTATGTTGATTGTTGCAATAAATTCAAAAGCGATAACATTTTTGAATAGAGAATGAAGAGACATTTCAAAGGATTTATCACAAACCTATAATTCCCATTTAAGAAAATGGGGGTTGTAGGTTGTAGGTTGAAAGTAGGGGTGGCATTTTTACGTTGAAGAATCTCGTTTCGGGATTTTTTCTAAATATGTACAGTAACCGAAATAATGAATTCATTCCACTTGGTACTTACACACTGTATATTGATAATGCTCATCTCTTTCCAAATTTCAATTTTTTGCCTCTTATCAGGAAGAAATCACCCAGGCAATTGGAAATGAACGCACTGTTCGATGTTGGTTTGCGAAATTCCGATCAGGAGATTCAACCCGATTTAACCCGATTCAACCAGATTTAACCCGAAGTGGTTGACCTTCAGTACTTCAAATCGAGAATTTGAGGGCCCTGGTGGAGACTGACCCATCAAAAACTGTGCGTGGGATAGCGAAAAAAAATGGAAGCCCTACGATTTGGTCGATCGACAAAAATTGTCACGTTTCGAAGTCTATTCTTTGCTTTTACGCAACCACAACGACACTTTTTGCTCGGATCGTCACGTGATAATGGATCCTCTACAACAGGAGACATTCAGGAAAGTGGTTGGACACCGTTACCATCCAGGCACTTCCCGAAGGCGAAAATCCAGCAGAAACGACCATGGTTACTGTATGTTGGTCAGCGGCTGGTGTGATTCATTATAACTTTCTGCAACTGGGCTATAGTAAAGTCCTATTGTGAGGAAATCGATGAAATGTACCAAAAATTGCGTTAGCAGCAGCACAGGTTAACAGAAGAGGTCCGATTCTGCTCCACGGCAACGCTCGTCTACGTTCCATAAATCTCCGCTGGAAAAATAAATGAATTGAGCTTCGAAGTTGTGCCTTACCAACCTCACTCCCCAGAACTTTACTTAACTGAATACCATCTTTTCAAGCATTTCGATAACTTTCCCACCGGTGGAACCATAACCAATCAGGACCAGACAAAAACAGCTTTCGTCGACTCCATTGAATCCCGAGTACCCAATTTTTATGCTGACGGAATCAATCGACTTGTGTTACATCCTAATAATACTATGTTGAAGATCTATGACAGTGGTTGGTTTTTGAAAACATATTGCCAGTTCATTCATATTCTGACATTTTTTTCAGCAGTTTAGTCTAAATAGGAAATTATACATGGTGTTTCTCAACTACAGTACGAATCTTTAGAGGGTGATTCGTTAGGTTGTTTTAAGAAAAAATTTTCCTATAAACAGTTGCTTCGTTTCGTTGAAGTTTAATAAAAAGGTATTTATCAAATATCATAAATATCCTTCCACCGAGTTGGTTGAAGTCTGCTATAGTTATTCGAAGTGATAAGGCGTCTATTCAGCCTGAACTAGATTGAAATGATTAGGTTCAGTGGCGTCTCAGCGGGTACCACAGTCAACAGTATTAAAAAAATGCCATTGATTTTTTTTGTAGTTTTTAATTTTTTTTTATATTGTGCAAATGAAAATACAATTTTCGTAGGTTAGGTTTTCCGTTTTATGCTTTGTTTTCGAGAAAAAAAATAATTTCTGAAAATTATCCACGGACAACATAAAATAAAAACCAAAAGTAAATGATGAAGAATTTCGACCTTCAAGTAAATGAGCAAAAGGTCCACCTTCTGATAAAATATATGACTGCAATCGATTTGTCATTGATTGTCTGACAAGTTCAAACATACTGGAGTATTCCTTGTGACTTATGACATTGCAAATGTCAATTATTCGATTCCTCAAGTCATTCACATGTAGTGGAGGAGTTTCATGAACAAGAGCCTTCAAATGACTTCATGCATAGAAATCTAGAAGATTCGTATCGGGAGTGCGAGCTGGCCAATTTTGAGATCCTGCTCGTTTAATCCAGCGATTGGGGTATGTGAGTTTGAGATGCTAACGAGCACGAACACTGAAATGAGCTGGAGCCCCGTCGCGTCGTGCATAAACCACATGTTGTCTCTTGCAAGTACCGGCACTTATTCTAACAAAATGGGTAAATGATCTTCCAAAAAGTCCGTGTAGGATTCACCTGGTAATCTTACTCGTAAAAAAAAGTGGGTCAATTGGGTAGTCAGCAATCACTCCTACTCAAACTTTCAGCGAAATTTTTTGCTGAAAATGAATTTCTCTAATAACGAGGGATTTTCGTCGGTTCAAGAATGGTCATAGCATCTCATGAAAAATCTGCTTTGTTCGTAAATGAAATATTTGGTGAGGAATTAGTATTGTGTGCCATCCTATGAATCAACCACATGCAAAACATTATTCTTGGGTGAAACTCCCGAAGCAATGCCGGACAAATGTTCGAAAGAACTCTTTCATTCAAATGACCTAACGAATCGTACCGTAGTTAGGAAATACCCTATATTTTTAAGAAATGACATGTTAGTCAAACGAGTTGTTTCATTTTATGGAATTTTGAAATTTTATACCTTTTTTTGACACTTCACGAGATTATGAATACTTTTCATTAATGATTTACGATATTATCCGAAATCCTGATGGTACTAAATGTTGTTTCTTTGTTTCAGGTATGTGATGCACATAACTTAGTTTGACAAAAAATGATGGTGTATGGTAAGAGACAAGTTGATTGCATGTTTTTGTTTCAATTCAGAAAAAGCTATTGAATTTCTGACTCGAAAAAATTTCAAAGAAGCATCACATTCAATAATTTTTATCAAAAGACTAGAACATTCATATTGAACATAACTCATAATGGAATATTTCTAATTCAAATATGATGCTACAATCTAAACATGACGTTGAAGAAGTAATATCCAAAAACCCAAATTTTCTCCACTTATCCATAATGCTTCATTCTTCGAGAATATTGACTATTGTGCACGAAACAAATATTCGAAATAGACTAATAGGGCTATCGTGAAGTGATGAGTACACTATAAAAATTAATATTTTGAATTTATACTTGTCGAAAATAAAATGTTCCTAGGATTTTTGATAGGACAGGCATTTGTAAAAATTTTATAGCATAATTCATCTCTGAGTACTCTCATTTTCTGTCAGCAGAAACAACCCGAAATCTGGGAAACAACTGCAGATCTAAATTCCGTTCGAAATTCTTTTCATTCCATTTTTTCAAGAATACTTCTGAAATAAATCATTTCAATTATGAAGCATTCAATTTTCTTATTCAGTTTTTACACCAAACATTCATAATGAAGTTGGAAATATTGATAAAATTTCACTTACAAGAGAAGCTAATATAACAAATTGCAGTTTGTCGGTTATCTTCCGTATGAGATGAATTTCTTAATCTTGAATTTTATATGAAACATTTATTTTGTAGTTCTAGCAATAATATAACAATATTTCACTTCGAAAATATCTTCTGATTACGAATAATATTTCCATGGTCTCAAATGAGCGATTGTACTAACCCAGTTTGCGATAATAAAATTCGCCGTGAATCTCGCTTCGGCTAATAGCTCCAACCGTTTTCATTATTACCAGGCAAATAAAATTTGCACGGAAGTTTATGACCACCCCGAAAGCTTATATTGTGGCTAGTTGAGGAAAGCATCGTGATAAATCGGATAGCCCGTTAAATGGAAATTTACTATACCACACCTGACACCGAAGTGCCACTATTACCCTACGGATGTAGACTAAGTCAGAGTTATAGTTAATTAAGTGTGTATAGGAGATATAATGGGTTCAAGCTATAGAATATGATTGGTGGTATTAACGACGGCCACCAATTCATTGTCGGAGAGTAAACACAAATATGCATCCGTATTGCAGAGGTTCACAAAAGGGTCGAATAAGACAAAAATATTAATGCAACTCTTCAATTTTTTGAATCACTAAAACGTTACTATGCTTAGTGTATTGGCGAAATAAATCAGAATAAGTTCAATGAAACGTATAATAAGTAGTAACATATTTGTCAAATATGCCACGAAGATTATTTTTACTACTCATATTGTATTCATATCTTGGTTTCTACCATGTTAGGAATCACACGTTAAAAGGTAAGACCGCGTTAGTCCTTCGCTCGCACAAGTTTCAACTTCTGAGGGTTAATAATAACAATAATAATAATAATAATAATAATATTTATTTTCCATAAGACATGAACATGTATTGGAATAGTCAGTTATATGAATGAATACAATCAAGAAGATCAT
>WOGO01005851.1:0-12140 GCA_015342085.1 Leptinotarsa defecta
ATTTTTTGAAAATGAAGTTTGTGAAGATCAAATCATTGGGTATGGTTTGTGAGAATCTTTTATACTTGACAGTTCTGAGAGAATCCCATGCATTCAGAATGCGGTCGATTTTGAAAAAAAAAAATGGTGGGATAATCATGTTTTACTTCACCCATCAAAACATGTCCAAATGTTGTATTGATGGCTATAGGAAGATTATCGTCTTGCGGATGTATTCAATCATTCAACAAAATTCTCGTAAAAAGATTAGTAAAATAAATTAAAATTTCTTCAAGTTTTTCACTGATTCTGTATACTCAATTTTCATTTAGTGTGATAGATTTTGAAAAACCCCTTTGATATTTTAGGTTAGCTATCTTACTTCAAGAGATAATCTATCGTTTCCATACATATCAGCGACCCTGTATAAAATCAGAGATAGGAAAAAGCTACTGTGAGAGCGAAACATGTGATATTTTTTGAAAATGAAGTTTGTGAAGATCAAATCATTGGGTATGGTTTGTGAGAATCTTTTATACTTGACAGTTCTGAGAGAATCTTTACTGTAAGTAAAAGAACTCTCCACCAGATTAAGACAATGTTTTCATTTCACCTAAACCATGATAACCTACTAATAGGTAAAATTAAGCGGCGGACACTAGATTTTGTAATGAAACACGATTCACTGCCGGAATCCAGAATAGCACGTGTAATTTGAAATTTGTCCATACAATCCTTAACTTTCAATTTAAGTATGGCCAACAAAACTTCCGAATGAAAGAACGGTTAACTAGCAGGGTTGTATTCAGGTTCAATTGCGAAAGCACAACTGGTCGAAGAACCAGAATTTGTTGCATTTGAACTAAGAAAATAATTGGAAAAAATGTATCCGTGTTTCTTTTGATATTTGTGGAACGCGAATTTTTAGGGCGATCTATGTGAAGGGCAGAATTGTGTTTTAGAATTACATTGCAGACAGAAAGAACTGAATTTGAAAAAATTTAACGCGTGAGAACTGCTGAGCCAATTATAGCATAACTTGTTTTGTTTAACAAAAGTGAATCGTTCTTGGGGCGATTTATTTAAATACTGGGGACATTTATATGTGAGATGAACAATGGTTTTGCAAGAAAAGAACGTTTATTAGCGCAGGTGTTCGAAAAATAAATAAGAAATGCTATTTCGTTGGGAATCTGCGGGAACATCTTTTATCAAACGGTTTGATTGGTACATTGTGGTACATTGTTTTTTCAGGAAATCAACTGATTGCATAAAGCTGAGCATATCACTTGAACCATGATTCAGTTTGAAACGAGAAACTGTCGTAGAATCTAAACGTTTGAGTAGCATCTGTCCCACTGGGGGGCAGGATATTTCATAATTAACAAATCAGCTATGTTTTCCGTGAATGTTTCAATGATTTTCCGTAATAATAATGAATTTTCATTATGAAGGTGGGGGCAGTTATCAATTTCATTACAGTGGGCGGTAGATAATATTCTTGAATTGGAATAGCAGGTTATTGATGCCTTGTGTGCAACAACATAATTGGAAGTAGCGAGTGGAAAGCACGTTCAATGTTCGACAGCTGATCATTGTTATGTAATAATGTATTATTGATATCTATGAAGCAAGTAAACAACTAAATATCACCTGAGAACTTCGAAAGTTTCAACTCTGACAACTTGACTCTTAGTATTGTGTATTCACGTTCAGATTGATCAATGGCATTACCGCGTTCAGAAAGCTCATAGTAAACAGCTTTTATTGAAAAGTATTTGTCATCGAATGTTTTTCGAATGATTCCTTCTTCATTGGAATCAGTAGCATCCTCCATAGTGCTGATAGCGGTCATGATAGATATATGATATTTTTCAAAATTCTCCGAGATTTTCTTGATAATTCCAAATCGTTGAAGAAATCTAGAATGAACTGACTCGTCCGTTTGAACCTGTATTGATACTTGGTAAAGCTCATCTATTTAATTGATTTCTATAAGACGTAAGACTTTTGCCTTTTTAATTTTGTCTGAAGTGGTCATTTTACGGATCGATATTTATTTTTGTAAATACGGACCTGGCGCTCGTAACGTGTAGTGCAAGATCTGATAAATAACAGAGCGGGTTTTGCACAGTATATTAGATAGCTCAATAATTTAATTCAGGAAATGTTACTTAAAAGGCAATTTTTAAATATCGTGGCAAGAAGGACAAATAATTATGTATTCCATCAGTTCGGACTTACATTGTCTAATATAATATAAATTCCTGAAAAAATATTAAGAAGATTAATCGAAAATAACAATTTTATTCGATCAAAAAACTGAAATTACAAAGAAATAACATAAAACCAAACAACAGTCAAAAAAATAAAAATTGAAATATTAATAAAAGCTGAAAATTTAAATTATTATTAACAAAAAATGAAAAATAAAAATATAAATCAAAAGATTCCAAACCAAGTTATGTCACGACGTTTCGATTGTTTACACAATCGTCTTCGGGTGATAACTGGACTTATTCCTCCAGAGTCATTCGAGTGCTTTCACCTATCACCTGTTCTCTCTCTCAGTTTCATTGGTTCAAGCGGGAGATGACCGTTTGTCGGGAGTTGGCCGTTTTTCGTTTGATTAGAGGTTTCCATATGTTACGTTTCTCTGCGCTAGCTTGACTAAATGCGTTTTTGGACAACATATATGCGGCTTCTTTGAATTTTCTCCTAAACCAGTGTTCCTCTTTGTGGATGAATTCAGCTTGAGCCCACTTGATATTATGTTGATGAGTCCAAACATGCTCTGCTATTCCGGATTTGCTGGTTTCTCCTCAATCTGTGTGTTTCTTGTGCGATGCGAACTTCCTCTTAGTTTCACCAATGTATGATTCTCCGCACTCGCAGGGTATCCGGTAAATGCAATTCTTGGAATCGCAGTCCGCGATTGGTGGCCTGGATTTTGTGAGGCTGCTGCGGATAGTGTTACCAGATTTGAAGCAGGTCCTGATGTTATACTTGGACCCAATCCTATGTATCTTTTTCGATAATCCTCTGATGTAGGGAAGTACAAGTACTGGTTGTGGAGGCTTCTCTTCCTTGTGGAGCTCTTGTTGTCTTCTAGCTAAAGCCTGTTCTACCATCATTCTGGAGTAACCATTCCGTTGAGGGTCATTTTTGATAATACCTAGTTCCTTCTCGAAACCTTCCTTTGTATCATAGAGCACGAAAGCACGGTTTAGTAGTCTTGATAATTCCTCTCTTAGTCGATTGATGGTGGTTGAATTTCTGGTTCAGATACTGTCCGGTATTTCATGATTACTTGTATCGGTGAATTTGTTGTATCTTTCAGGTCGCCTTCTTCTGATAGCTTCTTCTGTATGATTTGAAGTGTTCCTTCGACAGGAACGTTGGTGTAGAGGCTTTCCACGTCGAAACTGAACAGTCGATCCTCCTTCTTGACTCCGATTTCCCCTAGTAGTTTAACGAATTCTTCATTTTTTGTTAATGATAGTTTTTAATTTTTTTTCAGCTTGCATTAATATTTCAATTTTTTTTCAAAAAAACATCAAATTTTCCGTAGTTTCCAATTTTTGGGTACCAAATTATATGACTCAATACCAGATAACCTGAAATCTTTGAAACATCCAATACTTGATCGTCTCCGACGGGTAATTCAATCATTTATTAGTCATTTTTCATATTCCGTACAAACTGTTATTGACACAGCTTCTGTATTTCTCCTGTTTATTTCATCAGTTTTATAATTGATTTTATCATTCACATACCATAACACACAATCTCACACACATCACACAAATCATGTTTCAGTGTGATCTTAAAATTCGAGAGTAGGGAGGACATCATTCCACCAAAGACTCCAATTATCATCTTAACCTAGTGGTCTGTATAGTCTGCGGTATTCTTATTATTTTTTAAGTATTATTATTTTCATCATCATCATTTTCAGTTCCTAAAGCTTTCAATAATATCGGCACTTCTCGTTCCCTACAGCGGATGCAATATTCCACGATACGTAGAGCAATACGGGTGTCTCGACAATACGGTAAAAGTGCCGTAGGTGGTAATTAAGTTCTCTCAGGACCGCTTTATGTCGATGAATATAGGCTGGGACTGCATATCCTGGACATGCTGCCAGGAACCTGTGAACCCATCAAGAGACATCGTAGTTCAGAAAGATCCTTTCGGGAAAATAAAAAATTTTTATACCAATCTTTTAGTTTTGATTTTTCCTACTAAGTTAATAATTAATCTATGAAACTTTTGAAATGAATGGTTGATAGTTTGATGCTGTTAAATTTCTTCTTCAACATTACTTTCACTAATACGACTTATTCAGTCCTATGGTGATATCCACCTCATTCTCTTACTACTAATACATTTATGCTTCTGGGTTACAAAGCTCTACCTAGTACTTTGGTAGTAAAAATATACTGTTATTGCGTATAATATCGTATTTGTTTTTGCAAATGTGTGTACCTATGTACGTATAATGCATTTCTGCCGAGAAATGCTGAAAATAATTCGTAAATCATTTTAAATTCTCTCGTTGGATTTTCGTAAGTGGTTTTCCATTCGAGGATAGCAATCATGAAAAGGGTTCGAGGCTCGAGTGTAGAACATGAATTCTGTTTACGTTGATTAGTCAGAAAAAGTCAGCAGATAACATGATACCGTAAAGCAATCATTAAAATACGATCAGAAAGAAGTAATTGTAGTTTCATGTTTCAGATGGATATGTATACATCGTGTGTTCATGACTTCAGATATTTCAGTGCATGCTGTACAAACTTATACACAACTCTATTTCAGAGCAGAATATTTTTTTCAATGAATTGTAATATTATAAAAGTTTCCCAGCCGTCATAAAAAAACGAACTCATATTCAAGACAGATCAAGTCTCTACCATAACCTATAAGGGCTTATTCAGGCTTTAACCTATTCAAACTCGGCCTAACAATCCAGCTTCCTGACAAAGCCAATTATTCTCTATGGTGAGTTATCCTCTAGGTCAGATTGCAGGAGTGAAACTGTCAAACTCAACAGAGCAGGCACAAATAATGTGTTTCACTGTTTCATCATTTTCCAAACGAAGGCATTATGTACTGTCGTCCGACAGTCCAAGTCTCTGAATACGATGATCCTAATGACCTATTGATAGGTCTCTAACACAACTCACTTCATTCCTGTTCTAGTTTATCAATTATGGAGTAACATGCTTCAAAATATGTATAAATGCCTTAGAATTGATAGATTTTGCCAGAAATGAAAAGCTTTCCCCTTGCTCTCCAGGTATTCAGTATTTGGTTGGCAAAGCCTGAAGCGATGCCTGGAACAGAATCTGATCCGATGAGACCGCTTGTAGCACTCTTCCTTGCAAGAGTGACAGCAGATTCGTTATTTTCAAGGCCAGTGTGGCCAAGAATCTGAACTAATGGCAATTTGCTTCCTTCGCAAAGAGTTTGTTTGGCAGTTTGCTACCAACTTAGACTTTGCTTGGTGAGAGTCAAGAGCTTGTGTTGCACTGTTTAGTAATGAATATTACTGGAGTTCTATTCCAACACCAAACCGTTATTTTAAATACCTCGACACGTGTTCCAATCACCAAGTAATCACCTCCAAGAGTGAGATTGAACTGTTAATTCTTCCTCATGCAGATGATCATTCGATAATTGTAACAAGTGTCGAGGTGTTGAAAATAACATTTTGGCGTTAGGATAGAATTCCACTAATATTTAGAGTCAAGAGTGTTCAAGGCTTCATGACTATACAAAAATGTTTTTTGACTGACTCAAGTAGGTGGTTGAATTCTGCTAATCTCTCTATAAATGAATCGATTACATAAATTTCAACTTTTAATATGCATGCATTTGTTCTACGGCTGGTTGACATATCTGTCCTGAATATGCAACTATATACAACTGCACCATAACTTGAAGATGTTTCTGATTCATCTACGAACAATCAGCTCTCAGTTTGTCCTTCTTCCGGAGGATTCTATCCCTCCTGCTTCAGAACAGAACTGTCTGTGGCGGTTCGTAGTAGATAAATGGAATCATTAACTCAAAAGTCATTATGAAAAATGAGAACTGAAACTTCCTATGTTTTCATACGTCTTTGTTACCTACTACATTTTTGTTGGGAAGTGTGTTTGTATCTGTTATTACTTGGTGTCAGATCATCATAGAAAATGAGGATTGAAAACTGCAGTGACTGCAGTAACATCAGTTACAAATATGATGATCTTCCACCATGCAGTAACGGCGAGTCACTGTGACTTTCTATGTCAGCAAGTAGTCTGCTACGCTCCTCATAAGCCTGTTATGTGAAACCTGCAATATGCATAAAACAATCCGTATGTAGTCAATTTAGCCTCTCTTTTAAGAAATATGTGGAGGAAAGAAAGGTGTAAAAGAATGATTTTCATGACCACTGATGGTGTGGTGCTGCTGGAGTCAGAGAAAGGCAGATAAGCCTGTATCTGTACATGAGAAGACTATACCTGAATCATTTGCTGTTAGGATCACCAAGTAACTTTTTCGTACGTGATCAAGGGTTGGTATTCATCTCATACAACCTATGAATGCGATCGAGATCGAAACTCCAATATACTCAACAAATTTTCCAAATGTCTGGCTTTGTCTAAAACGTTTTCCAAGTGAGTGTTCCAGGTGAGTTGATATCATGATAAGCTTTAATTCTTAGTACAACAGTTTCGATTATTCTCTCTTTTTTGAAAGTTAATATATTCCTGAAGTGAAAAATAGAAAAATAAAATTGGGCTGTGATAGTCGTTCACTAAGAGGGCCCTATTTTCTGCTTTCTGCAAGTGTAAGTATATATAATAGGTTGGTGGCACATAGGCTCATAGGTGTCTATGACATTCCCTGAAGTAGTTATCAGATATTTTACAATTTCATTCGCAAGAATTTATTGTTTCTGATTCAGTTTAGGGCAGAAAATGTTCAAGGTGTGTAAAATGAAAATGATTTTTTATACTTTTTCTTTGTCAAATTCTCTATTTTTTGTAGCAATTTTCCGAACTATTCTTCTCTCCCAGAATACTGATTTCACCTGTCACATAACATTTTTTTTTTCTTTGAAATATAAGTTAGTTTCTACTCAATTTATTTCAAAAAATTCAATTCAAGCGCTCAGTTTTGGTTATGCTTCTACACTCTCAAGTAGTTTTCCCATTATACTAGTTTGAATTGATATAATTTCTCAATGCATTCCAAAGACGAATTCTATAGGTACTCAAAGTGCATGGTTTTATTAATATCTGAATATTCAAAATACACATTTTTGAATGATTTGAAAAAATTTCTTGATTTCCATAAGACTGTCACAAAAATATAAAAATCGGATACCTGACTAAAAAAAATTGAGGAATTTATATATGGTACATGTAGGATGTTTATGGTTGGTCAGTAGCCGGGCGGTTTGACGTAAGTGCTTCGTTCACTCACTCGAATTGACTGCCGTGTTGGTCGATGGTTCAAGCCTTAGTCTGATCGATCGATTTTCACTTGCTATCATCCAACACGTGTTAGGAATCACATGTTAAAAGGTAACACCTTGTTAGTCCTTAGCTTGCACAAGTTTCGACTTCTGAGTGTTGTAGTTTGTAGAGGTGCGATAGCTGATTAAGATGGAAGATACATATTTTAAAATATGTATTTTATTATGAATGAATTTCACTTCTTCCTGAATCCAAATTTTAAAGAAACCACTGATGTGGGACAAAGAATGGGAAATTAGTGTTTGAGCTTTCTCCCTGAAGCATCACTTAGTGAAGCAATGGTTTATTACGAATAGTCATTTTCAGAAATACGAAGCATTTTGGTGGAACATCTGTAAATGAATTTGTCATCATGGTTGATTCGTCCCTAGTTGATTTGATATTTTTTCAAATTTGTTTACTTCGAACCACATATTTACTGAAGTTACATTATTTCAATTCGTTGCATCCATAATTATTGGGTTGAAATTTCGTATTATTATCGCACTTATTTTCTTCCCATTTCACTCTTACCCTAATTTTTCCTCGCCCTGAGAGCGACGAGTTGACCGTAAGCGATAGAGCAGACAGCATAGTTTTCCTCACTGTAAGTGAATTACACGTGCTTTATGTTGTGGGGGGATTCTTGTCATTCCAAAAAAAATTTTTGTATTGCAAAAAAGAGTTATACGTCTGATATTTAATGCCGCTTCCTTCGCCCTTTATATATAAAACATTGATTCAAATTCATCAAAATAGATCCAACCACATTTTACAATCGCAATAACATGGATATCCAACGAGATTAGGAAATCTAATAAGAACTGAAAGATTCAGACTGAAACCTCACAGAAAAATTCCTTAAATTTGAAATTTTATGATAAATCACCATGTCACATAAAACAACTCAGTTTCTACCGTTTCTAGCAGGAACTGAAGTCATTTTTTTGAATCACTCTTTTTATTTCACAGATGAATATATGTTATATAACATAGATAATTCGTGTGACTTCGAGTAACGATTGTTCTCATTTTTAACATTAGTTGTTTGATTGTATTTGTTATTGTGAACATTGTTCTGTTATAAAAGCTTTGTGATATTTATATGTATGACGATATATTTATAAGTTTTTGACTTGCTACAAATATTTGTTCAAATGTATCACATAACCAATAAACTATTCTATTCTATTCTATTGTTACTCACCGTACACATATAACTATATAAAATCTTTTGAGATTTGTTACATCAAATCATACAACATTGAATGTTCAAAATGAATACTACATTTTTCACTGTTGAACCGACTCAATTATGTACGTTACTACAGTGATGCCGTAGATCTACCTCACCTGTTAGGTGATACTTATAAATTGTATCATATAGATTTCTATAATTATGAAAATAATCTGATAAACGGGTGTACAAGGGGTCGTTTTTGCAACCTGGAAATAACTCAACAAGCGCCAATTGAAACAATTGAGCTGGTTGACGTCTCTTAGATAGAAACCATGTTAATCCTGTATGTATTCCTAACTACAATTTGTCTGTCTCAAAATTATTATCAATTTAATGAAAAATTTCATTCATACAGCAAAGGGCTAATAATGGGAAACCTATTGAGCCCTTCATTAGCCTGAACTTTTATGGACAACCTTGAAAATTGAATTCATAATAATCAGTTGAAACAGTTTTTTATACTGGTTAAGATACGTAGATGATATCTTAGTCTATTGTACTGGTAAAGGTTGGCAGTTCGGCAAGTTTGTCGAATTTGTTAATTCCATTCACTCATCAATTAAAATATACCAGTGAAATGGAAGTGAATAATTCAATAGACATAACTATAATCAAAATTAATAACTAACATGATTTTGCAATTTTCCACCAACCATATTATATTTGACACATCCCTATCAACACAAAGTAGCAGCTTTCAATAGTCTGCTTCAGACTATTGAGCATTCCACTGTCAGAAAGTGATTTTCAAAATGAACTAAACAAATTACTGTTATCAATGGTTACAAGGTAGACATTACTGAATCCATTCTTTCTAAAAAACTGCCATTTACCGGCTCTATTCTACTACAATAAACAGTAATAAATGTGTATATAGGGTTAGTCTATATACAATGGTAATAAGCATCATAGACATTAATATACTTTGGTGAACCGACCAATGGTGGCTTATTAAATAAATATCTAATAATTTGAGGAAATTCATCAAGAACCATAAAGACAAATCTTTAGTGTTTGTCGGATAGATCAGGAATATACTGACTACTGGTTTTTACCAAAAAAAAAAAATCAACAGTCGCCCATCATATTTTGCAACAAAACCATTCCATAGACTTTAGTTCGTTAAGATTAGTTTTAGACAAGTTAATAGCAGGCATCTAGATGCCTATGAAAGGTTAGAAGTAAGTAGACATAATAATATTATGAATAACGATGCTGAACCAATACCTAATAGTTTACTATATAGCTTGTTGAAAGAATATTTCTAGTTATCATATTTACATGACTAGTAGATAAGGCAACATTGTGAAATTAATTTTAAGACAATCAAAAGGCAGATACCTAGCAGAGGTATCTATCGTATGAATAAGGACAACACTGTATATAGATTAAGTTCAATCTTCTCCTTGAAGATGATCACTTGGTGATTGAAACACGTGTCGAGGTGTTAAAAATAACGGTTTGTTGGCATATAACTACAGTATAATTCAAAACTTTATATTGGTCAAACAGGGAAAACCTTTGTTTGAAGGTGGTTGACAATGTTTCATGGTGAATTTCATTAGTTCAGACTTCCATTGTCTAATATGACATAAAATGATTTGAAACCCTTAAAGAATCAATAAAGTCAAAATGAATAGTTGAAAATAATGATTATATAAGCAAAAAAATAAAATACAAGCTACAATTGAAAATGGAAGTAACTTGGTTTGAAATCTTATAATTTATATTTTTTTTGTAAATTTTTTAGTTGTTCAATTTTCAATTGTTGCTTGCATTCTATTTTATTTTAATTTCATTTCAGGGTTTTTTGCTTAATATAATTGTTAATTTCAGTTCAATTCAATTTTATTGATTATTTCAGTGATTTCAAATCATTTCATATCATATTAGACAATGGAAGTCCAAACTAATGAACTAATGGAATTCAGGGAGAAACTTTTTCCAAAGAATAAAACAACATAGGAGTAGTTTCTTGAGTATGCAGACCAATTATATATTCGAAATCATCTTTCGAAGAGAAAGGTTTGAAACTCAATCTTTTGAAGTGCTTAGAAATTGGTAGATTCAAGAATTCTGATAATGTACTGAATGACCACATAGAATCGAATTTTTCTCATCTTATGAAACTCATTTCTGATTTGGTAGATAGCTTATTACATGTTCACTTGAATTTTCAGTTTTTACCTAAACACAAATAAAATTGTCAGACGTTAAGAAGTCAAATGATTCAAATTGTTATAATATTGTACATGTCCATTCAATGAATCGGAATAATTTACTCGGGTAGAGTTATTAGCCATCACATAGGTAGAAAGTCACATGATTAAAATTGTTAGTATATAATACACATATTGAGTAGAATTTAGTTAGTATTAAAATGCTTAATGGAGCTATCGTATAGCGAAACGCATATTGCGATTTTGTAAACTATCTATCAGTGGAAATCTCAGAATAAGGTGTTACTTGTCACTTTCTACCATTTTGCCTTCTTGTTTTAAGTTTTCTAGTAAAAAATGAAACGGATAAAATATTTTGTATAATTTATTCAATAGAATAAGATGACACTGCTGTGTTTCGAAAAGCGTTGAATGACGTTTTGAGGTAAAAATTTTAATATCTCAGATATCAAAAATTAAAAAGTAAACAGAGTTCACACAGATGCATAATAAAAACAGGATATCACAGTTCCTGGGCACACTCAAAAATAATGTCAGACATCTCTTCAGTATTTAAAATAATCTCTTATCCTATCCGTATTTACAATATAATAAATCTATGAAAATTTAACGAATCATTAGCCAAAAATTGATCGGACACCTAGCTAGACTAACGAAGACATCGTAAACTTAGGATTTCTGCTGCACACTGTACTTTGGTAAACATAATCCAAATTTGGTTTCGATGCCTGAGAAAATTGGCAGTGATACCGAATAACCACCTATATGATCTGCGTTTTGGGGTTTCACATCACCCATCGTTGACACTTGCTTCAATTCAGATCCTGTCGGTCGCCTAAAAAAGAAAACTATGTTCGGAATACAATATTGAAATTTTCTATTACGTGTTAACGCTACATTATAAAACTGATATAATGGTGCTAAACCTTTTAGAAAGAGTATTGATGTAATAAAACCGAATTAGTACGTTGAATTATTTGTTCTTGAAATTTTGCCCATTGCATATAGCCCACTGACTAATAAGAAAGTTTTTCTTCCTTATTCAGAGGAATCGGGCAAATTTCGGATATGCAGTTAGTTAGTTCCTCGTTCACTAGATGGAGTGACAGTTTTGATATTCGCATCAACTTCAGACGAGGAATGAAACACTCTGAAAGAATTTCGATTTTCAATTATGGAATATCATTGACTTTAGGTCGACGATGGTCACTATCTTGCACTGACGAATGG